>OX388329.1:14156862-14440357 GCA_947579605.1 Athripsodes cinereus
TTCATGAAATCATTACAACGTGATTCCACTGTACTTATAGTTTTACCAAGTACATGTCGAGCATCACGTACGTAGTAGCTACCAAATGAATAAGAATAATATATTTCATAGTAATAATAATACTATCATTCGTCGTGTGGGTATTGCGGAATATTATATATAATATATACACTTAGTATCGATCCAAGTTAGTCATATTTATGTAAAGTTTCAGATGCTTCTCAGTATTCAAAGTGACTGAAATTCCATATTCCTTCGAAAATTACAATTTCCGTATAATCTGTTGTATGCGGTGCATATTATGAATTACGTTGTACGTTATCTTTGGAGTATATGATACAAAGTATCAGATATTCTGTTATTTGCGGAATTATTGTAAATGTTTACTAGTTAATAGGCAGATAGCACTCAAGTCATGTCAATATTACCTACTATTTCCTAATATGAGCATGAAAATATATTTTATTTTTGTACAAGTTTTCAGTATTGATAGTAACTTGGTACAATTTGTATACCTACCTGATTTACATAACGATTGCATCTTTTTGTCGTCTCATTCTTTTTCTTATAATTAATGAATACCTACCATATTCAATACATTGATAGATAATTAACTCATTAACAAATAATAATAAGAGGCACTTTTAGTAAGATGAAAGCACTTTTCAGAAATGACAACCTTAATTTGAAGCTCTTTAGAGAATGATTAAGTTTTGTATCTGGTCTGTGCTGTTGTATGTTTTGAGAATCTCCATTATCAGTTGGCCAAAAAGAGCATTGTCCTTTCGTTCACAAGTACCATATGAAAAAGAATGCATTTTTGTTGACAAACATAGATATACCTTTTACCATTTTGTCAATTCACAATTCGTGCATGTCAGTTTGAATCATATTTGGAAATCGGCATAAAACAGTGTTTTTCAACCTTTGCATAGTTTGTTTACCAACATTTATTAATTATAAGACAGTATTCATATGATTGACAAATTTATTATGCACGGTCTTGTGTTATTTATATTTTTAAATTAAAGTGTCCATCATCTGAAGGCTTAATTAGAAAAAAATGACGCGGTTCTCGAAAGGATATTTAACAACATTTTTATAGAAGATGAGAAAAGAAAGATTAATAAAGTTCTTTAATTTGATACAATTTTATAGATTCTTTAAATATCATTTCCTAACTCTTGTGTTGAAAACTATTCAAATAAGTATCCACTTCAAGTAAAAGAAAGTCATAATATAAGTATTTTTTAGTACACTTTTCAACCAAATATGCTTAATGCTTATTTATTTTAAAAGTTCATATATTTGTATAATGCGTAAAAGAATCGATGTTAAGTATCTACTAATAAAAATAAAACTCAGGCTGATGTTGAGAACGGTATAGCTCTCGAAAGCCATCAGCTTGCGATTAATAATCATATTGGAAGTACAAAATATAATAAGTGTTTTATTTTTATTGCTTTAACATGAACTTTCACCAAGTACTGTCGGTCCACAATATTAAGCATCAACTATTCAACAAATAATACTGCGATCTAATACAGACATGCATTAGATGCGAAAGAGCTGTCCAATATCGGAAATACAGCATAATGATGTAGGTATTAACAAAGGACTACTTTCCCTTCTGAATCACGTAGGTATAGCTTGAAATACTGATATTCAATAACAATAATTTCAATCAGCTCGAAGCTCAATCACCTACCGATTGTTATTAATAAAGCTATTATGGAAATAATAATTGTATAGATAGCTAATGAAAAATCATAGAACAACGGAAATACTCCTACGAGAACATCAATACATGCCTTCCCAATTTGTATAGGGGGATTAACCTCCATACTGTCTCAACCTCCAATACTAACAGAAATGTCAAATAATATCTGTTCATGATTAAAATATTGTGTTCTTCAATTAACTGATAATATAATTGAGGTTCTTCAAAATTATGAAACTTTTCACTTTTATATTAGGTATATTTGGTAATCTCGATGCTGAATTTCCCAATTTTATAAGCAACAATTTGACTTCTCCAAGGTATGTGCATGAATGAAACGAGATTCAATATAATAGTGGTTAAAGAGCTGTATCTAATGAGATAGTAGAAATGCATTTAATTTTATATCTACATCCTTATAGATATTTGTGATAAGATGTAATTCTTTCCTTTTTAACATCATTTAATACTTAATAACGTATGTATGGACGTAACAAAGTATGCATAGATACCGCGTTGATTATATTGATATAGTTATGCATTTAAAATGTGTTGTTATCGAAGATTTTATAACTCAAGTATAGTAAAAACGTCAACTTATATTAGATTGTATAGAACCAATCACACGTCTCGATTAAAGAACCATGTTTACATAATGAAACATTGTGCGAAATCTAATTGGAAGAAGTGAGAAAGGCTTCCCAACGCTCACGAATTGTCTCTAGTTTGACTTAAGTCACTTATCACTTTCTGTGTCCATGGACAATATCCACCAACTCTGGCATTCTCACTGCCACGATATAAGGTCCGCCAACCGAGAAACATTTAACGCAAACAACCATTTTTGCAACCGCTTTGTGGCGCCTTTGTCATTTTTTCCACAATTATTGTCATTAGATTTTGCACAACGTTACATTGTGTAAACATGTTTCACCAATCAAGATGTCTGATTGGTTTTTTCATCTGCACGTTATGCCTAAATCCAGTTGAACAAAAAAAAAATGAGAATATCCTAAGAATAGACTGTATAAGTCTCTTCATTGAATGCAATGATAAGGGTTTTCTTGCTTATGTTATTCTTTCACATTTTTAATAGCTTTTTTCTCTCGTAATCTTTCTTCTGAGAATTAAAAAGTTGCAATGAGGGAGCCATTTCAAAAATCATAATATTATTTTTTATTTTATTTCTAGGATAAGAATTTTATACAAGAGTAGGGTGACAGGATAGAGGTTTATAATTTAAAATGTGTATTAAACCGCATTGTTACAGAATTGTTTCACTGTGTAAATATGTAACTAATACAAAGAATGAATTCTATAAAATAAATTACTTTCATTAAGCCTCTGAATTGTATGCAATCATTGAATGTTTATGTAAAAATTCTCGTACTTTGATTGTTCCTTACCAACATGAATTATACTAGGTAGTTATATAAAATTTTAGCCCTTGTGTAGTTTTTTATTAAAAAATAAAAAAAAGCCAAGAAGAATGGATTATTTTTGTTACAAATTTCATTTATCTTGGTATAAACAATATTACTATTTTGTTGACATACATTTGAAATTTGTTTTTTTTTTCTCTTTCTGTTGTTATGGATGAATAAATATTATTTGCAAGATCAGTTTGTTTCAATCGTAAAATATACTCGTATTTGCATTATGAAGGAATTTTCGTTTAGAAAAATGGCACATTGCTCAGTTCAAGAACCTATATCGGGTATAGACTTATAGATATAATCGATCTCCATTTTCTCGCAGTAATTTACTGTAAACGTGAGACTGATCGCGTAATTTTTCTTTGTAATGGTGAAATACGTACCTACATACAATAACAGCTGTTTGTTGCGTCATTACATGACAAGGAAAGACCTAACCGGGTACATAATTTGTTAACGTTCTTTTTCTATGCAAAACGTTGCATATTTACGATTGATTAATTTAATTATAATGTTATGTCTTTTTCCCTTCATGTTTATTGAAAACGAGTTTCTTTCTCTCACGGTACTCCTCTTAGAGATTCTTTTATTATGCATAGGTACTGACATGATATGCAATTAGAATGATAATAAAATACATAGGTACATTCTCTTTGAGGATGTTTGGGGAAGTACTTAGATTTAATTGAGTTTATTTTAAACACAAGATTCATCTTCTAAAGATAAAATATGCAATTTCTCATTACATTTTCTAAGATTATGGAAATGTTTGATACATTAAAAAAAATACATTTTTCATAGTCAATATTTTATCAAAAGAATAATTATATAGATGGAAGAAATCACTTTATAGTGATAATCTCGCCACTGCACATCGTCCTAATTTTTAAAAATATTATACTATTTTGTTAACACTGTAATGTAATGATGATGTGCTAGAAGAATAAATAAATAAATAAATAAAATATGAGATACAGATGTGCAAGAAGAATAAATAAATAAATAAAATATGAGATACAAATTTTACATAATTAATCATTATTTTGCAATTAAGAACGTGTTTCTCGGTATATGCTTAACAATTTTTAAGGATGTGCAATAATCTAGGAAACGTCACGGAGTTCCGATGAAGATGTTATTTCACGTTGTGTGCGTAATATCAATTTCATACGATGTCATCATATCACGGGTGCGATGCACAAGCCTTATTGGGTTTCCCGTTCAAGTACAGAGACGCCCGCTCTCCATCGACACGTCGATAAAATGTTAAATTCGACTAAAAAAAATAGTATGAAATATTTCACAACAAATAAATTTCGTATTTAATAAACAATTACCATGTAATTTTTTCATACATTTACCATATCATTTATTACATTCATTGATTTTTCGTTTACTTCTTACGTAATAGCTGAAATAAATTATTTGCTACCTATTAGAATCATTTAAAATATTATGACGTCTAAAGGGGTCAATACTAATGACATTTTTTTAATACAATTTTTCTTACTGAAATTGATCGAATTAGTGATCGCGAAATATCTCTTTCATTTTACTAAATGAGCAATATTTAAATATTATTAGTTAATAAGTTTACGTTAGTCTATTCTATTATAATCCTACTTTTGAAAAATGTGACTTCATAGTTATTATAAACTTCCATTTATTAGATATTAAAAATTATCGTTAAATAAATTCTATAATTATGTTTGTGATTCACTTTACTTATTGTTATAATAATAAGGTTTTCTATATTGCAAACATTGTTCATATTTTCCATCATGTTTTTATTTGTGCTTATTTATATTTATTATTTTGATTTACATACTTATTGTTGTTATTATTGGATATGATTTTCGATCTATTATATATTATTTATGTAAACCTTACTTTTAAAAGGCCAGTTGATGAATTAATAAATAAACAAATAAAAAATATGTCTAGATATAACTGGAGCTTCAGTAAACCAACAGTGGATTAACGATGTTTGATCAAGAACTCGATGGATCGATGTAAGTTTTTCAAACCACTCTACATATGTTACTATTGCAATACATTACGTCATTATGTTATGAGACGATATACAGTATATTATATTATAGTGTAGTATAACTATACGTTTGAAAAAAACTGTGACAAGTTTTATATATTATGAAACACAGTGAAATACAATTATTCCTTTATGTAGGTATGTTTTGTAGTTGTAGTAGACTAGATATATAAATATTATATAATTATGTATGTGAGGCGGGATATAACTTTCCCGACATCATAGTATTTATTACATTTATTTATAAACTTGCTTACTAGAACGCATGTTATGTTGGATTATAATACTTCTATAACAATCGTATATAACAACTTATGGAACATGAGTATTGTAATATAAAATAGGTTAAGCGCGATCATAATATACAGTACTATGATGTACATATATACCTATTTATGTTTAGTATATATATAAATATAAATAAAGCAATCAATCAAACATATTAAACGTTCATGCTGCAACGACTTATGTAGGTTTCGCGAAAAGTATGAAACGTTTTTTATCTTCTCGATTCCCGGCCAGAGCAAAATGAAGAATGACCTTTTTCAAATTGTCCTGGGTCTGGGTGTTACATGTATATGTGTTCAGTGCATTGTATATGTGTATCGTCGTGTTAGTACCCATAATACAAGATTCATATCTTAGTTTGGGACTAGCTCGGTCTGTGTGAATTGTCTATAAATGTTATGTTATGTTATGTTTGAATTATTGATTTATAAAAAAATCAAGTTTAAATTCTAACCAAAGTGAAAATTTAATTGGCGTTTTAAAGATGATCATTACATTGCAATGATATTATGCACTTTATTTCAAAAATAAGTATATGTTCTTATTGCATACAAATGTTTAAAAAGTAATTTTGTGTTAGTAATTTATTATAATTTTTAAATAGTTCATGCTTTAATATCATAAAATTATGTATGTCTATTTTATTTGCACGATATACATTTACAAAATATGTCAAACGAGACAAAATTAAGTAGATTGTAATAACAAATAATTATGGTCATCCTATTTTGTAATACATACATACAATGGAATTTATACAGTTTAAGAAAAAAAATATTATTGCATCTCTTCCTGTCAATAAAAATGCAATAATTCTATCTCTTTCAATCGTAATAAACTTTGATGCGCATCACGTTGAGTTCTGTTCCATTGTATAACGCCGATTTGTAGTAAAGTTTTGTGAGAGATGGCGGGGGAGGGGGAAGGATAATTCTCTTTTTAGGTAGGCAACGGTAGACCTGTGTCAACATACCATAGCATGATGTTAGGTAGAGCGGTAAAGTCTTATAAATGTGACGAACATCTGTAGTGCATTGTAAAAGTAGTGCATGTTGTAAAATACCAGTGAATTGTGTTTACATCATAACGAGTATTACTGTGATATTATAATCTTGTGATTTTTATGTAGTCATTATATGTGATATTATTTAATTTTTATTTTAGTAATTACAAGTTTAACTTGGTGAGTCATTATAATTTATTCCAAAACATGCATCATTTTTGAACTCGCGTGCGTTCGGTATTATTTATATTTTGTTAACAGGCGGTTCACTTCCTTCAAACACCTACTTTTTATACTTATGTTTCAGAGTTTTTATTAATTTATAATTATTATCCTTAACTATTTTTTACTTATGTTATAAGTAGATTGTAAATATTTAACTGATTTTATAAACTGTCTTTTTTCAAATTGGGTATGCACAATAGAACTTATATCCAGAAGCCAATTATTTATGTATGAACTTAAAAACACACCTTCATATTATTAAGTGAGGGTGTGTGGAGTGTATTTAGGCTAATTATTATAGATCTAGATTCAGCTTATATAAATAAGGATTAAGATATGTATAATATGCTCATAATTACCCATCAATTAGCTTATGGATAAAAGTTCTATTAGGCATTCAACCCTATATGTGTCAAGTATATTATTATCATTATTCTAAATTGTAAAAACGTTTCATGTTTAGGTTGATGAATATATATATAATGAATTACAATCCATTGGATTGGTCTGCAACGAGTTTGGTTTTTCTTCTCCATTCGTCTCTATTCTCAGCCAGTCTTTTTAGCCCTACGTATGAGCCACAGTTCATGTCTCTCTTCAGTTGGTCCATATATGCGTCTCTTGGTCGGCCTCTGCCATTTGTCCCCTCGGTCTTACCCTCTGCGATGGCGATGAGTAGTCCTGGATGCCTGATGTTGTGGCCAATCCAGTTAGCTCGTTGTTGGCTGATTCTCTTAAGGAGTTGCCTTTTTTCGCCTACCCTGGTTAATACTTCTTCATTTTCGACGTGCTCCGACCAATGGATCTTGAGCATGCGTCTGTAGCACCACATCTCAAAGGCCGCCAACCGTCCGCTTTCACTCTTGCTGATGGTCCATGTCTCACAACCATAAAGCAGAATGCTCCATACAAAGGCTTTAGTAAGGTTCTTCCTTACGCTTAAGTCAATATTTGGGGATTCCAATATCTTTGATTTTTTTGTTAAAGGCAATCCTTGCCTGGTTTATTCTGCTTACAATTTCCGATTTGGAGCGTCCATCCTGGTTTATTCTGCTGCCCAGGTACACGAATTCACTTACTTGTTTGATGCTCACTCCATTTATGGCAATGTTCGCAGTCGCTTCCTCCCTTCCAATGACCATACATTTTGTTTTTTCTTTATTTATTTTCAGGTTGATGAATATATTATTAATATTGATGACGTTGTATTATTGATAGCGTTTTATTACAGAAATATGTTAGAGTAAGGTACTTAGGTGTTTACGTTCTTGATTAGAATACATTTAACAGCTTTCTATGTATGTTCATTTAGAGTAATTTTTTTCTCTACAGAACTTTATTTATTTTCTTGTTATAAAAGATATGGAATAATATTTAAGATATAGGCATTTTTTTTGGGGTTTTATATGCACTAGTTTTACAACAGTTAAGTAAATATTTAATGTTAAATAAAACCTACTAATACCTAAATAAGATTAAAATACTTAATGGGCTATATTTTTTTGAAATTCATTTATATATTCCTTATTTACCTACTTTATATTGAATACAAACAATTTAAAAAGAAATACATTAGTGATAAAGATAATTAGTTTACAATTTTAATTTTTTGTGGAACATATTGCAATATTAACGTGTTCGTCGGTAGCCTGGAGGTAGAGTATCGGCCTGATGAACAAGGGGTCCGGGGTTCGATCCCAGGTGCCGGCAAACTCCCCTTTCACGACACAAGCTTTTAGTAGCTTACTGTGAAAGGTGTATAAGGTTGTATTTGGGTTTATAACAAAACCCAGATATATCTTTCAAAAAAAAAAAAAAAATTTCCAATAATACAATTTCTTATAAGTACGTAGGTACTTACATTTACTAATAGCTAATACAAAGATAATTAAATAAAATTTTAACTAAATATAACTTTGTATCTCACTACTCAAAGTGTCTGGATTATATTGATCTGTTTCAAAACAAATTGCATCAAAACATAATTTATTACAAATATTAAATATCTAGGTACTGATTTGCCATTGCGTTTATGAAAATCGAAAATAAAAACAAATAATAAAAATCATACGAGTAATCAAATAAATAAGTCTAGAGTGATTTAACTGATAATAAAACATCTACCAAGTATGTAAAACTATATACATTTTGATAAGGAAAGAGGTATGCTAACTTGGAACATTATCCAGATTACAAAACTCTTAAGATCCAATTATACAACGTCGTCAATTTTAATATTTTTTTTACTGATATCTTAATGTAGTTTTGTGTATTATTTATATGAATTAATTAAGCATTAAATGGTTAGATGTTAATTATTTATTTTCGCTTGATGCTATAGAAGTAATATTTAAAACTATGTTAAATTAAATATTAAAAATATATTTAGGCACTATGTAATCTGTCGTTATATTTTTAGAAAATAGCCTATTGCGTTGCTCTTGCACCTTTCAATACTTTTTGTAAGAAAAATTACAAATATTAATGCCTCGTAAATATCTGTTAGTAAAAGATGAAAATTTTGAACTATAGGTACATTTTTAGATGAATATCTTAAAATTTGATAAACACGATTTTATTGCGTCCGTGAACTTGAAACTAATTTCTTTACAATAAGATATGACACAGTTCTAATGCTAGGTGTGTAAAATAATTCAACACAGGTACATATATTCCTATATATTGCGTATGTTCATGTATGGAAAAGTTTTTATTACTCACCTAAGCAGTAGACGCGTCTGACGTGTCCACCGCCAACCAAAGTAGCAAAATAGCGTAAATCAGCTGTCTATATTATGTATGAGAAAATCTCATTTAATTAAGTTTGTTTAGTGAAAAAACAATATTATTAATTTGTCATCGCAATATTACGTAGATATACGGCACGTTAGTTGCTTACTACTGCTTCAGGTACACATGCGCAATTTGAAGACTCCCAATAGCCCAATGTTATGATGGGAAACACAATGTCACATTTTGTTTCGGCCATGCGAAATACCGCCTTAGTTCAATTCAAACGCTCTTCGCGCGCTGTGCAGTTGAGCTGATTTCCAAACCGTTCCTCTCTTATTTTGTGTATTTTCACTGAATTTTCCTCTTCGTTTTACCTTTTTTCTGTCTAAAGTTTATTCTTTTGAGTGCTTCCAAAAATGTACGGCGAAAGGTACGTATTTAACACATGTTTTGTATTATTTACTATGGAATATCATCATAAAACAAATAAAATATTTCACTCTAAACATTTCGAATTATTATTAATAACGTCAAATTTGTTATTATGTCATTAATGTTTTTATTTACAAAATATTTATCATACAAATTATTAAAAAGAAATCATTTAGCATTAACATTATCATTTACAACTAGGAACTATCATGATTCTACTATAGGAAGGTATATTTAGATTTAGAAATTTGTA
Organism: Athripsodes cinereus; assembly: GCA_947579605.1. Taxonomy (NCBI): domain Eukaryota; kingdom Metazoa; phylum Arthropoda; class Insecta; order Trichoptera; family Leptoceridae; genus Athripsodes; species Athripsodes cinereus. Next base: position 14,167,003 of record OX388329.1, read on the forward strand.
AATCAATTAATTTATTTTTATCCTGTTTCAAAAAACTATTTATTGCCATGTAAATGTACAGAAAGTATTATTTTGCAATTATGCAATTATTTTGAAAGCTTGATTTTTATTCAAATCCTTCCAACAAGTTCCCAATGTCAAAGCAAAGTCGAAATAGTTATGGATATAGTGCGGTCAATCATCTCTTTGAACCGTGCAGAATTCAAACCAAATGAACAAAGGCGAATGGTTCACTGAAATGTAATATTTTATTATGATTATTGTTGTAAATTTGCTGTTAAAACGCCCAGAAATTAACTACAGCATTTGGAGAAATGTCATGTTATTACGTAACGGGTGTTCGTAGAGCTTTTTCAGTACTCAATATCGAACCAAGTTTAGCTTTTAGTACGTACCTACTTAATATATCGTAGTACTATGAATGAAATGGAAAGTGAAAGCAAACGACCTTCGAGTTTAGTAGTAGAAACAATACATAAGACAAAAATACATTTAGTTTTCACTTTCTATTGGAATATTTTCAATTACATATTGTATTTTCAGCATTTGATTAATAACAATTTGACTATGAAAAATCAACTGTTTTTATTTATTTTATTTACATTTACAGTTTTTAGCTTTTAGATTCTTGAATATGATTGAATATAGTATATTGTTTATCATTTTAGAGAGAGGAATAGGTTGATTCCTTGTTAAGTAAACCTTTTTCATACGATATCAACTCATAAGTATTTACATTGTAGGTATGTATTACCAATATTAATGTCCCTTCATATGTAGCACATACGTGTATTACGACTCAAACGATAAGTCCTTGGACAAAGGACTCTTGAATCCGTCTGGACTGGATAATCAAATTTCATTAATATGAAACGATTTCACTAAAGTATTTCCCATTGAGCAACAAACGTTGAATTGAGAAATGGAAATATTAACATATGTGTATATTTCAAATATGATTTAGTATCAATCCAAAATTAGATATCTTCTAGCGTAAGCGTCCATTATAATGTGGTTAGCTTGGCAGGTATAAACAAAGTTTTCAATCTTAATTTTCAAACTATTTATTAAAGCTATCAAAAAGATTTAGTTCACAACACAATTTATTCAGATACACACTTCAGAACCGAATTATTCTCTGAAAAACAATATTACAACATTGTACAGTTCCTAATATTAGAATACAGAATGCTAATTATTATTATTTGTACTTGTACATGTGTATTTGGAGCATAAATTTGTACCAACCGAAAAATATGAATACGTAAGTAAATCAGATGTTTAGTAGATAATGTTGTATTTATGCAAACATGACTGTATTTTCTTTCCGTACAGCAAATAATTAAACAAAATTATACTTGTTAGGTGCTTCGCATCATCTGTGGTACGAATTTAATACTTACTAAAAAAGCGTATTAGATGTCAAGGTTATTCCGTTCATTCAGGTTCAAGGATAAACTAATTCGTTTTAGCGTTACGATCATTATTACAATGAATACCTTTGTATTTATACGAAACGCACTTGAAAATAGACAGGCACACGTGTATATTTGTATTTGGGTTTATGATTATCATTTTGCATATCTACGACTCTTAGATATATCGCCATATGAAACTTACACAAATTACTACCTGATAATGTTCCCGTAAACTTATGTTTACCTTATAGGTATGAATGACATAATTGTCAATTTTATAATATGTATTTTCATCTGCGTATGTATAGATACTCATAGTATATAATATGTACTTCATTGAAGAATAAGCCACAGAAATGATGTTGGTATTTACCCATATCCTCTCATATCACTTGAGAAAATTACTAGAAGAACGCAGAGCTGCTTACCTTATTATTTTACAATTTTCTTGACTCGTATTGTTCTGGTTTCAAATGCTCGTGTTAGGTTATGTGGTAACGTTGTGCAAATTACATAATTGTATGCAAATAGTTTGCGATTTTTCATGAATAACTATTTAATTGTTTGCGTCATGTTATGACGACATTGTATTTACAAGAAAGACGTGGGATTAACATCCCGAGATTTAAACAATATATTTATCAATGTGGTTGTTTAAAACTTGTCAATTAATGTATTGCTTTAATTTATTCGCAGATTATTAGCCAAAATGAGCAGCGAAGCTTTGCTGAGCCCAGTCTCTGAGCCCGTGAGCAGCTCGGGAAATAAGATCTCAGTTGTTGGTGTCGGCCAAGTGGGCATGGCTTGTGCCTTCAGTATCCTTTCCCAGGTGAGTTCAGTTCATATTTTAATTATTTAACAGGTAGGTAATGAGTGTATAAATAATAGATATGTAACGCCTAGCGAAACTAACTATCTCATGTCGACAATCAGGCTTGCGAAAAAACTCTTTTACTACCTAACTAATCCAAATCACCACTGCGTAGTTAGTTAGGCTCATTCTCATAATGCATTATTTTTATCTATAGATACTAATTCACATTAACGAATGATGTAGTTTCCATTCTTTTTTATTTATTTATTTATTTATTCAACCAAACATACGGCTTACGCCATTTACAAATATCAAAAAATTTTGAACTATACATAACGATGAATTGTCGTAATTTAAATGAAGGTAAATAATAATAAACGTGTGCCATAAAATGACTCAGAATCCACTCAGATATGATGAGCACAATTACTCCATTTAACCTAGACCCAGACCTCAAGTAACAAGTGAAGTCTGGAAGTCCAATAAAACAATTTCTATTGCAAATGCATAGATTAATGAATCTTCTACAGTGTAACGTAATTTATCAGATAACTGAGGAATTAATTAATCTATGTATTAGATAAAGTTACAGTACACGGTTGGTTCAATACAATATTGTTTGACATTGACCCGATTCAGTTGTAATTATTTTTATAAGTAAGTATATGTATGTTTTACATTCGCTCCTTTTTCATTTGGCACTACTATCTTACAGGCGATAATGGTATATTTATATAATATAATAAAACACCTTGATGAATGTATGTACTTATCAGTATATGGTGTCCTTACGTGCAAACACATTATTGCACTTTACCTATTGATTCAGTTAATTCGCACGCAGTACCACGAAAGTATATATATATATATATGAGGTGAAGGTTTTACTCCATTTCACTGCGTACAGTCGGGCAGAGACTTGGCTCTTGCCTTTGCATATGGGACGAGACACGGCCCGTCACCGGAATATGCAGATTGGATTTGCAGAATAGGTGTTGTGTTTCTGCATTGTGTATACATGTGCTTCTTCAGGACCATCTCGCAGAATGGCCGACACAACATTAAATCCAGTATGCGGGGAGTATCGCATATTATGAATGACTGTGTGATCAAATTTTCATCGGAAATGCATGTACAACATGCATTCCATTAATGAAAGATCACTTGATTTTACGCAGGAGATAGTATGAGGTGATGGTTTTACTCCATTTCACTGCGTACTCGTCCCATATGCAAAGGCAAGAGCCAAGTCTCTGCCCGACTGTACGCAGTGAAATGGAGTAAAACCTTCACCTCATACTATCTCCTGCGTAAAATCAAGTGATCTTTCATTAATGGAATGCATGTTGTACATGCATTTCCGATGAAAATTTGATCACACAGTCATTCATATATATATATATATATATATATATATATATATATACTTTTACATATTATATTATTATCAATCAATATGTGTGAAATTTTCCAAGTACAAAGGTTTCAATATGTACAAACAAATGTAGGTATGTAGGTTCAATGATTACAGTCATTGACAAAAAAATGTTGGTAGTCAAATGCGTACGTAATCGTATCAGAGAACAATAACAATAATTTCGTCACATTTTTTCATTTATTATGTGATTCATGCTTATAAAATGTTTATCGTGATTTTGTTTGATAATCGCGTGACAGACATCGGACATTAATTGTTAAGATGTTATCAAAAGAGTGGAAACGGTAGAACTGATATCTGAAAAGATAGATAGGTTTAATCTATCTGTACTAGGTGCGTCGCATTAACGCATACCTACATAATGTGTGTTAAAATGATCATAGGTTCATATAAGTATTTGTTTGTTTTACCATTTGTGCATAATCCTGTTACAGAATATGTAGGTTCGTTATTATTTTTACTACCTACCAGAGAGATAACTTCACGTCGCGTCACGTAGTGCAGATTATCTGTTAATATACTTAATATGTCTGAATAATAATCATGACTAGGATATATTGTATGAAAATAATATGAAGGTAGGTACCATAAAATATGTACACATTTGATGGTTACATTCATTATTTTAATTTCATGGTATGCTTGCGGAGTAAACACACAAAGGTTCGTAAATTGATAGGTAGCTATATATTTATATAATAACTATAGGCTGCGCTATTTCCACGTAATTGTAAATTATAATATACCTAAATAATGGGTACTCAAATGACGCCTATTTCAAAGAGTAATATAACAAATATAGATTGTATTGCAATGCGATGTATACAATTTTATGTGGAGTTAATTTATCATGGAAATTCATTGACATATAATCTTATATCAAGAAATTAAAATGTAACAAAGTACGAGTATTTAGTAATTTTACTGGCTTTCTTTCTAAACTGATTGTATATATGATAAAAGCTTATCCCCCCTTTCATATTATATTCAAGAGTATATTCGGTGGGGGTCCTAGCTTTTGTGGAACCTAAAGCGAATCAAGTTTTGCGGAGTCACTGACTATAGTAGATACAGACTGATATTTGGGAACGTGTAGGAGTCATAAATATTAAAATATCAACAAAAAATTAAGTAATAAGTTCTATTCGATTTTTTTTTATCATAACTTTTGTTACAGTTTGAAAATGACAATATTTAAAGTCTCTAAATCAGGGGTCCTTTAAGTGTGGAGCCCTGAGCAGTTGTACTCAGTCGCACGCCGCGCCTTATAGACTGTTACTGAGTACCTACAGTTAAGGCAAATGACTAAGAAACCCATCGGTATAATAATCATACTTAAGTACCTAATATTATTGTACTCTTTGACCTACATATTTTACATGTAATCAGTTTTTTTATGAATAATAATATAAAATTTTCTCCCATAAATGCAGAGTTAGTTACTTGCATTTTTATTCTTATGATTGTATATGACTCATTACTATTGCAACTACAGTACGTAAAATATATCAACACGTATATAATTTTATAATTATGCCTGATAATCTTGCATTTCTTATCGAACAGTTGATTCTAAGCGTGGAAAAGTTTTTTATACACCTAACTATGCACCTAATACGAATGGGTACCACAGAGTAGCAATAAAAACAAAACATCAGTAACATTTTTCTCGCGAAATATTTACGTTTGACTGAGCAGTAGGTATAACAAATATAAATATCTCGCATTGTGAAAGATGCCAGAGATGATTTATGTAAAGTAAATAGTGTACTCTCATACACGCGTGTTTGTATAGAAGATAGAGAAATGTTTTCTAAGTAACTATACGATCAAAAGATTCCTCGTCTACATGCATCGTGAATACGAATATACCTAACACAACTATTATACATACATAAGTATTCCGTTTCATTGTAAGATTCCAGAGATGCGAAAATAGAAGAGTGTATAATTAACATAACGTAGCTACACTATTAGATCAATAACTGTGTGCAATAAAGAAATGACCCATTTCGTTATTATATTATTTAATAGCTTTTTTTCGTACAAGTAACCAGCAAATAAGTACATCTTTATTTATCTTTATCTATGCACTAATCGTTGCACATTTATTTACTTAAGTTATCAGGTATTCCTAATGCAACCAAAATTATCCCTATCAATATAAATACATTAACATGTGATAAACATTTTATACATGATTATACTATTATATAACGTTCTTACTAATTATAGATTCTATACACTGCGATAACAAAATCAATATTATCTTGATGATGATTACATTACATTTTATTCTTTGAACAATAATTAGAATCACACTGAGGAAAATTCCAACGCTACATTTATGTAAACAATCATAGTGCAGTTCCACATTTTTATGTCAACCATACTAATTTATCATAATGTCGTCTACAATCCAAACATTTACAGATGACACAATTTTTTTACTTTGTCTCAGAAAGATACACAAATATATTATTAAAAGACACCTGCTTATATATTAGTGTACTGTGAATTATCTATTAAAGATGTAATTGTATTATTATTACCTATGTACATAAGAACATTGTATCAGCATATTGTTGTATTGATTGTATTAATGTTTTAGGCCAACCCATTTAGATTTAACACTATGTGCAATGCCATTCCTATCTACGGAGATTAATTGCAAGTAATTAATTAAATATGTAGAAATTAGGTCTCTGTTATATAAATATACAAATATTCATTCTGTAATAGAATAGTATCAAAATAACGTCACAAAATATTTAGGTATGTATACTTTGTTTGAAATATACAAGTGATCTAATTTTCATATTCTGAGACCATGGAACAAATATTCCACCGTGAATGTATTATTTGGTTTAGGATTTATAAAAATTTATAGGTATATAATATGTACCTACGTACGTATTTTATATCAACATTTTTTAGAATTCAGAAATATAGGTGAACCCTCAATTATTGTGATAATGGTACTTAGATATTTACCTACTAAGCTAGTGTGTAGATGGTGAATAAAAATCTAAAGTTTGTAACATGATTTTATATTATATATAAAAATCATAAATTCTTCTGAAGTATTTAAGTCTGTATTGCACGAGTTTTTTATTGTAATAAATACATACGCTTGCGAATTTACTTAGATTTTTTTCACATAGGTAGGTAATTATTATTATTGTATGTTATGTCAATCAACACAATCCTTTATGGAATTTTATGAGTATGTGTTTGTTTCACAGCAAGTTTCTAGCCATGTTGTGCTGGTGGATTGCATGGAGGACAAGTTGAAGGGTGAGATGATGGATCTTCAACATGGATCCATGTTCCTCAAGAACGCCAAAATCCAAGCTGGAACAGGTACTTACATAGATAAACTTTATATATAAAAACACAATGATCATTCACAAGTGAGCTAGTTACTATTTATGTTAATATTATCAAGCTATAGTAAATGTCGATTACTACTTGACTTTAGTACATATTAATTATGTATACAATAGTGCAACAAGTTTGCATGCAAATTACATGGTTGAATAATAAATGACCCTAACAAATCATAATGAGCAGTGCTTAAGTATATGATTTTCGCTTTAAAATGTTGTGATTTCAACTCGACTAGAATTATATTATTTATATCATAAAAATTTTCAGACTACTCCCTCACTGCTGGGTCATCTCTTTGCATTGTGACAGCAGGAGCTCGTCAAAGAGAAGGCGAGTCTCGTCTTGATTTGGTGCAAAGAAATACAGATATCTTTAAATTCATCATTCCACAGGTTTGTATTCAACTCTAAATTATATAAATAAACACATAACAACACAACGATACCATTAAATACTATGTAACCATAATAGTTTTGTGGAAATATTTTAAGATTGGAATTCACTAGGATTGAAATGGAGATTAAAAACTAACTATAACATTATAATGGTATTTTAAGATTGGAATTCACTAGGATTGAAATGGAGATTAAAAACTAACTATAACATTATAATGGTATTGAATACAATTTGCCCTTACTAATAATATCAAATTAACACTGGCTCTAGAAGCAACTTGATATCAGCTTGTTCATAATTCAGCTGTCAAAGAGTATCAATGCAAGTTATTCTCGTCTTCTTAAATAATATGATGAACTTTACACTAAAATAAAGAAATTTAGTAACAAAATGATAAGAAAATTGTAATAATTACTATTTTGCCAATACAATTATAATACTAAAACCATAATGACATATCCTACAAGTGGAGTAGCCGGCGGATTATCTACAAGTAATAAATATGCAGATTGCCCTCTCTGTGCCAGTAAAAAAATCATTTCTCTACTGGGAACTTAATGGGATAATAATTCAGTGTTAAAGTATGTTTTTTAATATATTTTTTGAAATATTTTTTTTAGCTTGTCAAATACAGTCCCAATACCATCTTGATGATTGTAAGCAACCCTGTTGATGTGTTGACATATGTTGCTTGGAAACTTAGTGGACTGCCAAAAAATCGTATTATTGGTACAGGTACCAATTTGGATTCATCTCGTTTCCGATTCTTAATGTCTGAGAGACTTGGTATTGCTCCAACATCTTGCCATGGATTTATCATTGGAGAACACGGAGACAGCAGTGGTAATTTTTTTTTTTAAATAATATCACAGATTTGTTTTTGCAAGTAACTCTTTAATTTCAAATCATTCATGTAATTGTTTTACTGTAGGTGTTGCTAAACAATAGATGCATTTTATATGTCATCTTATTTTCAAGTAGAAACATTGAGATTATACTTTTTTAACATTTGTTAGCGAAACCTGCAAACGTAGTATTTGATATTCATTTCCAGTTAAATGCTCTCTTCACCCACATCATCCCAATAATATCCATATGCTTGAAGTGACTCAATAGTTATCATCCTCATTAAATTTGACTGTAGAATGCATTTTATCATTTTTTTTACAATGTAATTTGCAAGCGATATTTTACTATTTTTTAAATGTAAGTTGGTAATAAGAAATAGTTCAAATTTAATTAAAGATTTGAAAGTACCTGGCAATAAAATAACATAGATATATTTCTTTTATTTAGGCGATAGCAGTGATTTACGTTATAGTATGTATCTTAATTTTTTATTCAACTGTGCAGTGTCCTTCTTGAAATGTAAATGTTAACTAACTTGTATACAAGTATTATCTCTATTGTACAACAATGTCCACGAATAAAATTTTCACAGCAAAATTATTAAACACTAGCACATAAATGATTACTTGCTAATCTTACTTTTCTGGTTTGTCCTATTTTAAATATTGTATTATTCACATGTTTGTTATTGAGTGTAAATAATTAATATGTGTTGTAAATTTCTTCACAAAACTATAAATATCACACTATCACAAATATCAGTGATATTATAAATCACTCAAAATTGTGTAAGTCCATATAAAAGTTTTGTTTTAATATGAACCTGTCTACGCTTCATAATATAATAAGAATGTTGTCCGTATTTTTTAGGAATATGCGATATATTTTGTAAATTATTTTTGTAAATTAATATCCTTTAATATTTCAAAACAAATATTGCCTAGGTACATACAGTAAGACTTTATATTTGAATGAATATTGGATATAATAATAATAATAAAAAACTTTATTGCACAAAAAACAACATATGAAAATATTCAATTTAACATAATACAAAAAAAAATGTGCAATGGGCGAGTTTATCGCAGAAGCGCGATATCTTCCAACTAACCCATACACACATATCTGTATACAAAATTCGTAATAAGGATTCATTATAGCGTATGGAACATTAATTTCATTTCTTCAAATACTTATTATGTTTTACTTCATTTGTCAAGTATTAATTTACGATTCATATTTATTTCAGTTGCTGTTTGGTCTGGAGTCAATATTGCCGGAGTGAGGCTGCGTGATCTGAGTCCATTAGTTGGTCTTCCAAATGATCCAGAGAACTGGCAAGAACTCCATAAACAAGTTATTGAGAGTGCTTACCAAGTAATAAAACTGAAGGGCTACACATCATGGGCCATAGGACTAAGCACAGCTACACTAGCTCAGGCTGTATTGCGCAACTCTGGAAGCGTACACGCAGTATCTACACTTGTCCAGGTAATTATAGAGTTCGTCGGTAGCCTGGAGGTAGAGTCTCGGCCTCTTGAACAAGGGGTCTGCGGTTCGATCCCAGGTGCCGGCAAACTCCCCTTTCACGACACAAGCTTATAGCTTACTGTGGAAGGTGTATAAAGTTGTATTTGGGTTTTATAACAAAACCCAGATATATCTTTAAAAAAAAAAAAAATATAAGTTCTTGGCTTGGCCTGTATTATATATAGATGCAGAATGGGGACAACTTCAACTCTATAATTTATTCTTCATTAGTGCATTTTTTTATATTATGCAAGCAAAACTTGAACGTTGTTGAAGAAAGACGAAAGTGGAATAAATGCTTAGGAGATGCATTCACTAACTGGTTGGTAAAACGTTGGGAGATAGAGTGAAGAATGAGGATATTAGGAGAATGAGTCGATGTGAGAGGAGTGTTGTGGACAGAATGTGAGTAAATAGATTATGATGGTTTGGACATGTTAAGCGATCACGTTATCAAATTCTTAAGGACGACTGCATGTTGAGCAAGAGAAATCAGCGTGCATATATGAGAAACTGGATGAATGTTAAGGAAGCAAAAGAAGTATATAAGGATAGATCTATATGGCGTTCCGTTCTGTCTATCTACCCCCCCCCCCCCTAGGACACGGGAGGGTATAGATAGATACCTAGATAAAAAAAATTACGACAATAATGTTTTTTACTTTGACTCATCCACTCAAAGACCCTGCTCATGTCAACTTCTATATGCCATACATTGCACAATCTAATTCTTATGCCTTCCCACAGACCAATATTTTCAAAGCAAATTATTTAATATCATCTTAGTATTAGTTTTTCCAATCTATTTCTGATTAGAAATGTGTGAGCTATGTATTGTGACAATAATATCTGAGAGTTTTGAAATATCGTAGAGATTAATACTCTTAATTAAAAAGTTTTGTATTGTCACTGTGTTCTCTCAAGTAATGTTAAGACAAATAAAGGGAAAACTAATTTCAATTTGGTAATACAATTTTTCTCTTTTCAGGGCCAACATGACATTCAAGAAGAAGTTTTCTTGTCCCTGCCTTGCGTCCTTGGTGCCGAAGGTGTATCCCATATTGTCAGACAACCACTAACTACTGAAGAAATTGCCATGCTTCACAAATCTGCAGCACTCCTCAACAGTGTGCAGATGAATCTCAAGATGTAAACTACACAATTTGAATTATAATTTTTATTTGAGTGCGTATAATACTACTTTTGGTCCTACATTTTCTAATTAATTTGTTGCGCACTTTAAACATACAAACAATAAAAAGCATTTTTACATTGTTCTTTTGTTATAATGTTTTAAGTTAGTAATATGGTTCCTTTATTTTTGAAAAGTTATATTATTTTTTTTAAGTAATTTATTATAATTTATTTGCCACATACATGGCTTTAAAATATTTGTTAAATGAATAATTAATAAAGTGTTATTCACACATAAACATGTGCTCTTTATTTTAACAGATCTTGAATGTGTTTGCTAATATAATTGGTCCACTTTTAACATTATTATTATTACTTATTATATAGATATAATAGTAATATGTAATATTGTATTTAATATAATATAACCCATACTGCTATATTGTGTCATTGCTGGATATAGTAGCCATACCTCCCTGCCCTTTAAAGTAAATCAAAATGAGTGTTTTATTCCATATTGATGTTCAATGGCTGTAGATGTTGATGTATGTAAAAATTAAATGTCTGTGTATAGGGAAATATTGCATATAAACATGTTGTCATTGTTGTTGTGTAAAGTATAATAATATACCTACATATATATTATATAGATTTGAGCTGAGAACCAGCAAATTGTAAAAATATGGATGTATCATAATATATCCATGAACATGAACACAATTCTACCTCACATTAAGAAAACAAATCCATACAAAAAGTATGGTATATAATTTGGTTTATTTTGAAATTTTCGTCATATATACGGCGTATATGACTGTAAATATAGGTTTAAACTGCTAAAAATATGCATTAACTTTTCTTTGCATATTAACATTTGATTTGATGCAAGCAACGATTTGCAGCATCCAATTAATATATGTATGAAGGCTTCGTATGTATTTATGTTTCACCATCTTCTATTAAAATGAGAAAACAATTAGGAAAGAGTGTTTTAATACCAAACGGTACATGTTGGTGGCTTAGTTGTGTGATTGGAGTTTTCTCATTAAAAACTGAAGATTTGTAAATATGAAATAGCCAAAGAATGGAATCTCCATAATATGGGAAAGAGATTATCTTAGCGATATTGATATCTTTGAAGTGTGAAATAAATTGGCATTAAAAATATATATAATATGATAACATGATTATTAGGTGTGGATTCAAAATAAAATGCATTATAAATATAATTTATCATAATTATGTAGTAATTATTCTATTGATGTTGATCCTTTAAAATTTTTCACGATGTACCTATCGTTAGCCTGCATAGAGCTTTCGTATTTATTATATTTGGGTAGGATATTAAAGCAACATGTGATACACCCTAAATTTATATATATATATATATATATACAACTATAAATATATTATCATTGATGGATATAATTGATATAAAACTAGAAGGATTTGACTGAGGAAAAGCTTATTAATGTGATCGTCACATTGGCAATGAAAGTTTCATTACATCTTCGGTATCTCAAAAACGCCATTGAACTAAGATGCTTCTAGCCAAAGGAATCCTTGGAATATTAGAGAAAATTAATTAGTATAATTATATTGTTATTAGTATTCTTATCTTCAAAACTATATAAATATTTTAATTGATTGGTAAAAATTACAAAATAAAACATTTTTAAAAGAATATTTTCTATATTTTCTAGTATTACATAAATAAAGCACTTTTATTGTATGTCTGAATATACAAATAAAATATTATTCAACGGAACAATTCTTTATATTTATCTATTGAGCATAAACTCCTTTTAACCATATCCTTGTTCCTGAACTTATAACGTAACTCTCACTGTAAAATTATAATGGCAACATGAATGCCCATTGATGGGGCAACACTACTTACATTCCAACCTCCAAAGTTAAACAAGGAAACTTTACTAACAAACAAATTAACATGCAACATTCTATAAAACTACTGAAAACAAAGTTGCCTGATATCAACAAATTACACAGTTGTCAAGTATTTCAAGCTTTTAACCATTAAAATTTAATTTTATGCACATACAATATAATCATAACTTAATTATACAAGTACTTAAAATTGAAAGTAACAATAGTAAAAGATAATTTCTAGCAAAATTACAATTTATATATGACACCATATGATAACACATCTAGTGTTTTTATAACCATTCGAGTAACAAACAATTAAAATATACCTACAAAAATTAATCCAAGTGTCAACTTTAACAAAAATATATATTTGTTACATGCGAGAATTTCATTCTCTTTTTGTATTTATACCATCCCTCTTTGTACACACATAATATGGGATATTTCCATTGGTTTATAAAAGACAGATTTCATTATTTTTGTACAATATGGTCTCTTTTTATTCTCTTGAGACTTATATTTTTATGCATAAAATGTAGACAAATTTTCATTTTCAAAGAAGAATTAAATAAATAAAAGTTCTTGGCCCATCAATATATAAAACTTGATGCACATGCACATTTAATATTTTACGTATTACAATACATAGCACCAATTAACTCTTAAATATCATATTTGTTATTACTGTTCTAAGACATTTAACAATAATAAAAATTAATTAACCAAAAAACTGTGAAAAGTTTGCTGCCAAAAACAGAGTAATAACTGGTATTATTATATGGGAGATTCTCAACTCTGATATTAATTACATCAGAAAATATTAAAAATATATACAATAATAATGTTTGGTCACAGCTTCAGGAAAATTGTTAATATCTTCATGATTCATTAACAATAGGAAATTTATTACATAAAACATCTCATTGTCAAACACCTATATAACTATTATAAAAATTATATAATTATATATTATTAATAAAATAATGAATAATCACAGAAAACATCAAAATATATAATATCTTTGACACTGAGTACAATATACATATTGATAATATGTCGTTTTAAAATACACACTATTCTTATGTTCATAAATAAATTACATATTATGGTCAGATTCAATTGTTTCAATAAATTATTTCAATAAATTATGGCACGCACACATCACTTAATCATGTTCATTTGCCCCAAACGTAGTAAACTGTGCGTTAACTATATATCTTCATATAGTCATCTTAAATCAACGTAAAATGCAGACACATTATTTATAAAAGTTATCCAAATAGTTTCCTTCAGTTTTCTACGTACAACGAGAAAATAAGCATCCAATATTACAAACAATTGAATTAATAATAAACGTACATACTGTGTGAATCAACACAAGAATGTTATGATATAATTGAATAACTACTACCATAATGTTTAATTTGCACAACAAAATACATCTTGAAAAATAAGATACTTCTCATCAAACTTTGAATAACAATTCAAAACTCAACCCATAGACATAATAAATAACAAGATTGTGAACTTCCTTGATAAAACGTGCCACCTAAGAAAGTAACTATTATAAAGCCGCTCCTTTTTAACACATGATTGTTTTATAAATAGCTTAAGTAGGTAGTTACTTAATGCAGTACAACCGTGTGTTAGAAAGGGACATCACTAGTGTTTCTATCTAATGAAGTACACTCTTTTTTCTAGGAGCATAGACCATATCGTAACAACAGAAAGCATAGTTTAGCTTATATTTTGGTCAAATGTGCACAGGCTAGTTCCTGAAAATCATCTTTGACTCAACCATTTATGTCTATGAATAAAGCATTATGTATTCATTGTTTCAACATATCGTTTCCATTAAAAAATACTTTTAAAGGATAATACTACTTAAATGTATCAAGAGACTAATTTAAGTGTTTTTTTTAATGATAACTCTTATTTACTACAAAATAATAACTGGTAATTTATATTATTAATATACCTATTCAAATTAATACTATTGAAATAAGAAAGAAATTAATACAAATATATTTCTAAATAATAAATAGTTTTAAGTTTCCCAAACTGGACAGACTATTAAGTGGTTATTCAAGAAATACACATAAAATTTTGTTGAATATTAGAATACGTAGGTATATAAATATGAATTACAATTTATTTATTTATTAAATTTAATATTATTTACATTAATTTCAAGATAGCATCTCTAAAATTATTTACGTAGGTACGAACTATCTCCAGCACAGCCTTTAAATTAATATGTGTTGGAATGAACTCTTAATTATTAAGATATCATAAACTCTTAAGACATTTATTAGATATTTAGTATGCAGAACTAGAATGCACATACTATACTACTATGTAATATGTTCAACATTCATCAATAGCCTCTACGAGGGTGGAACCTTTTGCCTAAATCATTTTATAAATTCAAAGTATTCCCATTGGTGGGAGCAATAACGGAGCACATTTGTATAAAATAATTTCTTTACATATTCCTGAGTATCACACATACACTTCACCCCACTTACCAGATGGATTCACTTTAGGATCAGGGGACTCTTCTTCACTCGTCTCAACTTTAACTTTTTCATTGTGTGACTTGACAGACATTGTTGGACTCACTGATTGTACTACTTCTGGGAGAGGAATTCTTGCTGGTCTTGGTGATGCAGTTCTTGGAGGTGTAACAATCTGAGACACGGCAACAGGTGTGAAAGTCATCGGAGTAGCAGGGGCAGTGAGAACCGGCCCCAGTCCAGGAGATATAACTGCTTGAGCTAATGCAGCAGTTCCTGGCTGACCAGCGTGTAAAGTATTATTCACAGAACTACTATCCGACTCTTGAATAGGGGAGAGAACTAGTGATCCTAAAACGGGGACCTCTGATGGATACGAGTGATGAGCCATAAGTGCTGGTGGAGGATTATTTCCTATTGGGGAATGACGCTGTTGTTCTCTATCTGGAGTTGGAATTCGTGGCCGATTTTTAACGGTAGCAGGAACAGCAGAACCATTCATTTTTTGAGTACCTGAAATATATGAGATTTCTGAGACATGCGAATTAAATTTACTTCATTCTATATCTTCATATGTATAAACGAAATTTCAAAATAGTACCTTGTCGTTTAGACTGCTGACTGCGTAATGATTTCCTTCCGACTAACCTGTCATACAATGACATCTTATGTTGAAGAGGAGGTGGAGGATGAGTACCATTGGGTGATTGAGTCACAATGCCTACTTCTGGGTTAGCATACACAACAGAATTACCACGATTTCTGCCAAACAGACCACCAGAAGAATACGCGGTTGATGAAGATCTAACAGATCCCATTCTGGAAATTTGTCGTTGGAACCAATTCTTCCTTCTTTCAACTAATGGAGTATCAACACTCTCCTGCAAAAAGTATACCACATAAGCATTTCATATCAATTAATCATGAGGAATGTACGTTACTTTAATAGAAATTTATCTATGAAATAATAATACTTTGCTCGCAAAATACTTACATAGTCTGCATAATTGTCATCTGTATGAGATTTTCGTGGTTCGGGATTTAGATTCGCATACACAGAATCTTGTTCTCTAACTTTGTATAAGTCTGCAGAGCCTGGTGGTTCACCCCTTCTATAATGTTCTGCTGCTATAGTATAGGGCAAATCTCTTGGCACGACTTCTTCCCAATACTGATCCCTCAATAATTCAGGATGTTCCTCGTGCATCTCATCCACTATCATATACGCTGCCTGTAAATGTATAATTTCACCAGAGATAAGGTTTTACACATAATACTATTTTTAAACACATTTCATTAGTTCGCTGACGTATAATTACCAACCTGTTTTATAGGTTAATATTACATTTAACAGGCCATAATAAAGATTATTCATATTATCTTTCTTTCTTAAAACCGGTAGGAAAGCGAAACATAATATTCTAACAAAAATATAACTTTAATTTATGATTTTATAATACACAACATAACCTCAAACGTCAAACACTCGGTGACATTAACTGTCAATAAAAACTAGTGATGTAACGATAATATTCATATTCGCATTCGTATTCGCAAAAAATATGCGAATGTTTTGCGAATATTATTTCGGTAATAAAGTATCGGATATTCGGTAAAAGTACCGGATACTTACCCGGTACATTGTAGAAAAAGGTACTGCAAGAAAATGTTCTCTAAGAAAACAGAGGAGTTTTGAAATATTTTAAATTCCTATACCATTTTGAAAAATCAGCGACGGGGGGGTAGACATTTTAATGATTGAGCAATATTGTAGAAATCTAAGCAAGTCAGTATTCGCTATTCGCCACAACATGGTCGGCAACAAATATTCGCATTCCGCCTAAAGCCAAAATCTTTGCTTATAAACCATAGACTCGTCGTTATGCACAAGATTTATAAAGCGCAGTTCACATGCTCAGTATGTTGTTTCTTAATATCAATAATTATTATTGCTGAGACAATTTCATTGTTATTTTTTTACTTTTTTGGTGACTTTTAATTTAATTTGCTGTGTCTTAATCCATTATACATACATATGCTTACCTTGTATAAATTATGTATGTAAATCTTCTACATGTGTCGTCTAGTATCAATCGCCGCCACATCCAATTTTTTCAAAAAGTGAGATTTTGTTATCTATGGATTCGTTTTTTAATTACTAACGAACCTACCAACCTCTACATCCTGAGTATTTTGAGTCATAAAATTGGATTTTGTTTCAAACACCGCCACATTTCACATCACTCAATATCATTCGCCGCCAAATCCGCATCGACCAATCAGAACGTTGCATTTTGACAAACAACTGTCATGGCGTAGTTGTGATACTTAATGGTGGTTGAGATATACGTATGGTAATTTCGTGCTGTTTTTTTGTGATTTATTAAATAAATTATGTCGGATCTAACAAAAAAAATTGAACCCGTTGCTTCTGAACATGCAAGGAAGCGAGGTGTGAATAAAAAGAACTGGAAAGTGATCAAACAACGAGGACAACTGTGAGTAAAGTTTCATTGTATTTTACTATACAGGTTGTTTGAAAAAAAATGTCCACTTGTATTTTTTTACTAACTGACGTCGAAAATATGCGAATGTTTGATTAAAAAGAATTCTAGTGAATCTTTTTTTATAATTATTTGTGTTAAAAAATAGGATTATTAATATGATTTGTTAACAAAGAAAATTGCGTAAATTATTTATAGAAATTTTTTACTCGTTTTTAAAATTTAGGGATAAGGTGGGTTTTTACAATCATCTTAAAGCACAAGATGGTTTTTACAATCCTGCATTAATGTGTATGTTAGTTTTTATCTACCCGGAAGCTCCGTTTTTGGTCTGAATTTGACAATTATTTGTAGAGAAACTTCATTTTGCTTTTAAAGAATTGATTTGTTTAGTCCAGTTATGTATTTATTTTCATATTCAACGCAACGATGTTCTTTTAACATAAAAAAACACAATGTAATATAATAATACATAAAAATTGCACTAATAAAATCACAAATAAAAATATGTAATACACACTCATCAGATACACATTAATAACAATAGGAAACAATTCTACTAATACATGGGTTTTAATTAAATGATTTTTCATACCTTTCCAGATATTCTTCGAACCACTTTCCAATTACACCCAAATGCAATCACAAAAAAAATACAACGTTTGCTTGCTCTACACTTAAAATGCAAGACATTGCTCGTATGCATCACAGGTTTTATAAGTTGAGTAACAAAATAGACCAAGACAACTTCATACTACAACATTGTCGTTTTAACAAATGTGTTAGAACAAGGCTAGTAAATCAAAGTAGAGGACCAAAAAACATTAGCGTCAAATACTACATAGCTATACAAAAGCCTCACAGAAACATCAGAGTGTGCAAAAAGACATTTCTAGGTATATTAGCGATTAAGAAAGATAGAGTTACGGGAGTTGTTCAAAGATCTTTCAAAGATGGAGGCAGTATTGCCAAAGAAAATCGCGGTGGCAACCGTAAAATAACACTTTACGGAGAAAAGCAAACAAGTGTTCAAAACTTTATCGAATCTTTGGAAGCAGTAGAACCACACTATTGTAGAGCCAAATCGGCAGTAAGATTATATTTACCGCCAGAAACAAACATTAAAAAACTTTGGATGTTATATCAAGAGAAAGTCCACTTGGACTTGTTTGTGAAAGAGTCCTATTTTAGGCATTTATTTAATACGAAATACAATGTTGGCTTCGGTTCACCTCTGAAAGATACATGTTCACGTTGCACTGAATTAACAAGAAAAATCGAAACTGCTTCCACTACCCAGGCTAAACAGCAGTTTCAAACGGAGAAACATGTACATAAATTAAAAGCCAAGGCCTTTTATAATCTTCTGAAGGAAGAATCTGATGATACCATATCTTTATCCTTCGACTGCCAAAAAAATTGCGCCCTTCCAAAATTGCCAGACCAAGCGGCTTATTTCAGCCGGCAACTTAACATGTATAATTTCACTATTGTTGTAGGTACTTCTAAGTCAACTTTGTGTACTCAAAATGTATTTACCTACTACTGGTGCGAAAATGAGCATCCAAAATCATCAAATGAAATCGCAAGCGCGGTGTTTCATAAATTAACTTCTTTGGATATTCCAGAGAATATAACGAAATTGAAACTTTTTGCTGACGGCTGCGGAGGTCAGAACAAAAACACCACTCTTATAGGTATGTGCGCCAAATGGTTATTTTCTCATTCGCCGCCTCAACTGAAAAAAGTTGAAATAGTTTTTCCTATGGTCGGTCACAGTTTTTTACCACCGGACAGAATATTTGCACAGAATGAACGAGAAATTAAAAAAATATCAATTATATGTAATCCGATGGATTACGTTGATGTATTCAAAAAACACGCGACCGTTTATCATCTAGGCGAAGATGTCGAAGTTTACAACTGGAAGAATGAAATCACTCAAATTATCAAACCCCCTGGAAATTGGCATTTCAAATTCAATCCGTCGAAACGTTTTATAGTTAACAAGGGACGACAGAATGTCACTGTGCAAGGAGAAGAAAATTATAGGCACGAGTTTAATCAACTCAAATACGTAACTAAAAAAGGAAAAACTTGCGCAGAAATCACTCCCGCAATATTACGAAAAGGTAATAAAGTAAACCTAAATAAAATTAAAGATGTCACTAATTTACTGACTAAACATTATGGTGAAGATTGGAGAACCTTGGATATTTTGAAATATTACAAAAATATTGAAGAAACCAATGACAATTTTGAAGAACATCAAGATATGCTATGTGTACCATTGGAAGAAAATGAGAATTTTATATAATTTTGTATATTGCAAAATAAAAAAAAATCATAAAATTATCTTAGTTTTTGTGTCACTTTTTTTTGAATATCTAATAAATTTATCTAACTCTGTTTTTTTTATTTCTTGTATTTTGATCATTTAATAAAATTATATATGCATCTTTTTTTTTGGAACATCCTGTAAAACCATAGAGATTGTGGTGACTGTAATAACAATATCCGCCACATCCATCACAGTGAGTATCATAAACAGTCAAATCCATAAGTCAGTATCAATATACGCTACATCCATTTTTTTTTAGAACAAAATGTTTTATATTCCCTGAACCAATAACAAATTAATATCAGGTATAGAATATTTGGATAGTACTCATTTTATTTTATTTTATTAACAGAAAATTACCAATTTAACTAGTATTGGGAAAAAAATCAATTTTTGAAAATTTCACCTTTCTGGATCTGGCGGCGATTGATACTAGACGACACACATGTAAAATACTCGAGCCGTGAACAAATAATAATAAATAAAACCCTTCTAAGACTTCCGCAGGCATATGGGAACCTTGCGCAAATTACTGAAGATATTGAACTTTTATAGCTCGGATTTAAAATTTAGGGAATAAAAATAAGATAAGTGCAAGTGTCACCTTATTTTTTATTAATATTTTTATATATCAGACTCCTGTAGATCTCTCAAACTAGACTTTAGTTCAGAGCAAAATGGTATATCACATAGTAACTTACTATATACATAGATAGGTTTACATTATAATGTATTGCAGCTATGACAAAAAAATATTATACTATATAGGAATATGAATAAAAAATAATATAATATTATGAATAAAATAACTTATTTTTCAAATAAAAAGTGTTTAAAATTTATGCGCATGCATTATGTGGTATTTATATCTACTCGTATCACCGTTGTAATCCGCGGTCCACAATGTGAACTGTTCTTTACATACAAAATCCTTATGTGCATAACAAAAAATAATGTAAATTTGTTTTTTACTTGAAACTTCGCACAATTTCTTAGTGTTTTTTATAATTAAATACAAGTTGGGAGTATTTTATAATTAAATACAAGTTGGGAGTATTATCTTAGTTTTTTTTTTTTTTTTTGATAATAAACAATATAAATATAATTAAAAAACACTATTACTTTCACAAATTAATTAATTTGTGAAAGTAATAGTGTTTTTTAATTATATTTATATTGTTTATTATCAAAAAATCAATATGAACTTCCACAG
Source organism: Athripsodes cinereus (assembly GCA_947579605.1). Classification (NCBI taxonomy): domain Eukaryota; kingdom Metazoa; phylum Arthropoda; class Insecta; order Trichoptera; family Leptoceridae; genus Athripsodes; species Athripsodes cinereus. The sequence continues at coordinate 14,188,436 of OX388329.1, forward strand.
TGTTTGCTCTTCAAAAGTAGAAAAGTTATTATCTTAGTGTTAAATATATTATTTTAGCGATATATTAATTTACCTTGCCAGAAATGTACCTTTGTTGATACAAAAAGAAATGTCTTAATTATACTACCTCTAATATAATAAGCTTTTGCGGTCTTTTTTCCGCTTGAATGATATTTCTATGTATCTAAATGAAGAAATTAAAGTTGGCAGCATACTTAAAACAAAAAAATGTCGAATTGGGAGTATTATCTTAGTGTTAAATATATTATTTTAGCGATATATTAATTTACCTTGCCAGAAATGTACCTTTGTTGATACAAAAAGAAATGTCTTAATTATACTACCTCTAATATAATAAGCTTTTGCGGTCTTTTTTCCGCTTGAATGATATTTCTATGTATCTAAATGAAGAAATTAAAGTTGGCAGCATACTTAAAACAAAAAAAATGTCGTTTTATGCAAAATAGAAAAAGAATTTTATATAAAATATCGTTATGCACAATTGTGCATAACGCAGGAACACGCAGATATTTTAGCTTTTTTTAATTTTGGTGGTAATAAAAAGTATAATAAATGGAAAAATAACGAAATTAACTATAGTTTTATTAAACTAGATACTTTTTTTCGTTGAAATATAATGACATTTTTACATTTTGCTTTAAAAAGCTATCAAAGTGTTAATGAACAATGTCAAATTTGTATGGAGCGCAGAATGAAAGGTACTTTTAAAATTCAAATTTTATAGTTATAAAGTGATGAAAAATTAATATCTTCCAATAATATATTCAAAAATATATGCAACTTGAGATCAAATCATAAGTTTTTTCGAAATGATATTCGTATATTTTTTAATGTAATATGAAAGTGAGGAACCATCGGTTATTTTTACAATAAGCAACGATTTTGGTTTTAGGCGATTCGCATTCGCATTCGCGAATATCCAAAATCACACATTCGTTACATCACTAATAAAAACTAATGTTGCCAACGCATATGTCTATGTTGCCAACACGGATTTTGAAAAAAAAAATGTGAATCAAACTATAAAAATTGGCAAATTTTTCTGAATATTGTAATATTAGGTTGGTTTTTGAATTATTTAGACCCGAGGTTCCCAAACTTTTTTTTCTCATAGACCACTTTCAAACTTTTGCTGGTTCCGGTGGACCTCCTGCATTCCTACCCCCCTCGTTGCTAAATTTTCGAGATGGTAGGTATAGGAATTAGAAATATTTCAAAAATATTATTTTAATCGAATCTTTAGTATCTGGTACTTTTACCGAATATCCGATACTTTAACTATGGATTCGTAGACCCCCATTTTTTAGTCACGCCAACGTAGACCCCCGTCTAGTCTCCCGTGGATTTCTGAGGGTCCACCTGGACTACTTTGGGAATCACTGATCTAGACTTTTGTTTCGATTTGTTTATACTTAATGGGACCAAAATTATGATGACACGTAAGCTTGGCAACTCTGGTTGCCAACTTATTTTTTTTAGGATTGCTTCTACTCTGCTCACTGCCTCTTACCAGTACAGCTTTGCAAATAAGATATTATGAAATAAAATTCGTACCTTTATGTGTCGATCGATGAGCCAATTGAGTTCGATATCATCGTCATCTTCACCAAACGGATTGATTAATACTTCTGCTACTTTCAACCATCCGACGTAGAAGCAAAACTAGAATATGTAAACAATTTAGGTATATATTGTACTTATATTCTCAAATGTAACATTATACCTACCAAATATTTTTAATTCAAGATATTCGTCGTAATGTGTGGTATAATATTGCAAAATACTCGTATGTAGTAGGTACTATTAAGTATTATAATTACCTCTGTCTCATATCCTGAGAAAGCTTGAACATAAAAATAATTATGTTTTATGCTGGCAAATTGTTCAATTCAATAGAAATAAGTTTCACTTATTATATATTTATAAGTAATATAAAACTTAATACATCTATTCCATCTATGAGACAATAGTTATGAAAACCAACTAATGTGACAATTAACTTTTTATCTAATAAAATCATTTCAATTATTAAAGTTTCATCAGGCGTCATAAACTAATTTATTTCAATATACTTACATCTTCATTGTTTCCCTGTAGAATTTGAATCTCGTTCATTTATTGGAATTTTATGACTGTTGATTCATTGTTTTACCAAAATAAATGACTCGGATTATACAATTTAAAATGATTTTTTTTTACCTGAAGTGCTGTGAAAAGTGGAAAATAAATATCAGGATCTTCATATCTGCCACCACTTGTCTGATTGGGAACCATCTGTCTCCCCATCAATGCTGCTATGAAATATGTGTAAAGAGCGAGAGTGACAACCTGTAAAGAAAAATGACATTCATAATACGAGTATACACCTACTAATATAGCCGCTCTTTTTTGCCAACCGATATTCTACTATCCAGGAGAGTTTAATGCATTTTTACTTCCACACTAGTACTTACGTCCACACTTCCAAAAAAAAAACTATTAGATTATTGAAAAAATGTGTCCCTAAAGATCATAAAATTTCTCAATTATTAAACCTTTATAGTGTTTTTTTTTTTTTTAAATGTATTATCACTAAGACCTTACTTGTAGAAATATTATTATATACATCTGATTGCTTGTGGGAGATTTCATAAAATTATATAATTAGGTAAAATAAATATTAATTTCTATAGATGTAACACATAAGCATCAAAAAAAGTCACTGAAATGTATTCAATACACAGATTGTTTTATATATTTATGAACTAGTATTGTATAGGGGCGTAATGTAAATATGTGAGGACTAAAACAAAACATACTTTTGTGGTAGGTATTGCTGATAATAAAATGTTTATACTTCTAGCTGATGGGTACCTACGTAATGCCTACATTTAATAATGTGGGAAAGCGTGAAAACCTGTATGAGTCCTCAAAGGTAGATATTATTATTCCAGTAGTCTAAGTAACTGACTAATGATTAAAGTAAACTTGAGAGCAACAGTAAAAGCCTGCGAGATATTAAGCCGAAACAAAAGATGTGCGTAGATGTAAAAAGTAAAAATTATTGTAATGACAGTTTATTTTGAAATGCGCCGTTTTGTGGAAAAATAAAGCAAATGCCCCAAATCAATGTGTAGACGAACTATGGTAAATAAAATCGCCTGGTGTAATATTGATAATTTAAATACAAGTGGGTATATTATGGCAGATATAAAGAAATAGAAATGTCCAATTAGTTAATAGAAATTCGTTTTGTAGTTCGCTATTAACCAGTGAACAAGTTATAAAGGACAAATACATTAAAAAGGTTTTATTTTAATATTTTGTAAGCGTAGATTTCTAAAAATAATAATGAGAGGTATTTGTTAAGCCGTAAGGTGATAGTCGGGTTAGCATATAAGCCAATCAAAATGTTGATGACGATAATTAAGTAAGCACATCGGGTATCTATGCACGATTACCTATATACCTATACCAATTTTAATAGTGATTACTCGCAAGTGATTTGATTTAGTTTTATAACGGATTACCATGTACACGTGTTTGCCTCGAAGGCAACTATAATATCATAAGAACATTATTTAGGCCGGTGGGTTGTATCAAAATTTGAACATTCAACCTTGACATTGTCAATGGATATAGCTTCGGGTAATTCTAAATGGAAATAATATCTAATCAATATAATATATCTACATACCAACCTGTGTTATATACTTATGTGCAAAGATTCAAATGATCATTAAACATAACTGTTTTATACATAGATATATGTATCTTTATTTTTGCATTGGGCACTGCAAATCCTTAGCAATGTAGGCATGAAAGGGGTAATAGTAATAAATACAAATTTATTACCCTAAGTGTATACAGAATTAAAAGTAAAACGTTTTTTTAGTATATACCTACACAATTACTAAGAAACAGTATTGCATTATCTTTATGTCGACACGCTTCTAGGAACTGTTAATCAAGTTATTATTTGATTCCGATCAAATGCATGTAATACTTATTTAATATTAGATTGTTATAGAATTTAGATTTGCACAGGTACCTACGTGATCTACGTGAGTGCATTATGAACATATATGTAATATGAAAGTACAAAGGTTATAAGACATGGTGCCTATGCTAGTACAGAACCTATATAATATTTATGTACCAAAATATATGCCTGGATGTCCATCATTGCTCACAGTTAGCCTGAGTTAATAACACACTTTCGCGTCACGTTCCCGCTCCGTTAGCGTTCGGGTGCAGACGATGTTGCGCCAAAGTGTTAATTTTCGTAACTATTGTGTATCTTAGCAACGAAATTGACACTTGCTTGCAACTTCGTCTATACTCGAACGTTAACGGAGTGGGAACGTGACGTGAAAGTGTGTTATTGACTCAGGCCTTAGAGCCGTACTAGAAGTCGTCTTCCAGTATTGTATCGCTTTATTCAAAGTACACGAATGGGGCATAGGTAGCTTGTTCACTCACTTAAATAAAACATCTTTCAGGCTGTACAAAATTAATATTCTAAGTTTTTGGCCCCATGTATATCGCTGCATAATAAATATTTTTATGTACAAAGTTGAGCTAGCATATAAAAGTAAATTAATAAAAAAGTCGCCAGATTAGTTACGTCATTGTTTATTTGAAATTTTATTGTACAAATATATGCATAGAAATATTGATGCTTTTTCTGTCAGATAAATAACTTGTATTGCTTCATCCACCTACGTACAATTTCTCATAAATGCAGATGATTTACCCACACCACCTTTTTTAGATAACTACACCCTCTTCATCATTCTTTCACCATCCATTCACTCTGCCTCTCCAAACTATCCTGAAACCCTCATTTCCTATCTCACAACGTTTCTATTATCTATCAACCGATCTTCTCAGATCCCATTATTACAGCATTTATTCCACTCTAGTCCTTTTTCAACCACGTCCAAGTTTTGCGTTGCTTCGCACCATAATTTTTGCCATATTCGATACATTGCAGTTGCTGGTAATGGATAGAACAGACCACCAACTGGACCGTTCACACTATTCTAGCGCCAGCCACTTTTCTTTTTTCGATGTCCCTATCGCATCTTCCATCCCTCGCATACAAATTTCGCAAATGTATTAATATCTATGTATAGAACTCAAATGGCCAACATACAAGGAATCCCGTAATTTACATATACTATGCTTTCTTTATAACATCCTTAAGCATGAAGCTCCTCAATATCTCTTCGAACGGTTTGTTCCCCTTTCTTCCCATGGTCTATCGTTAAGATCCCAAAATAATCGTCGTTTAGAATTCCCACCTCATTGTACATCTTTTTATTCATCTTCTTTTACCGTACATGCTACCAGAATCTGGAACAACCTCCCCAATGATATTCGGTCCTCTTCAACTATAGGCTCATTCAAACATAAAGTAAAATCCCTCATAAACAACCCACCATCTCATCAATAGTAGATAGTTCTCACTTAGATACATATATAATATATAGGTTTATGGTTGTGAATGCTTACATTTTCATCTTTTATTTTTTTTCTTTATATTATTTATATAGGTATTCTTGTTTTATATTATATATTTCATTTTCTGTTTATCTTTTGATCTAAACTCACTTTATAGTAAAACAGTTCTCAAACATTGTAATAGGTTTACTGGAAGACATTGCCTCAAGGCAATATGTACGCCTTTTGTAAAATATTTGTATATTTGACAATAAAGTGTTTATTATTAATAATATTATGTACTCACTTAATCTACACATCTATCATCAACCTTTATTTCACAAATCGATCTTTCGTTATCTATTTCATACACCAGCACTTTCGTCTTTGCAACATTCATTTTCTATTCATACTACAGCTAGCATATAAACAATACATGTCGGTGTTGTATGATTTCATGGAACAAGCGTGTCTAGGAATAAAATATTACATACCTACATTTGAAAAAAGATAATTTGAATGCTCATGGAACTCGTTATTAATAAATGTTATAAACATGATATAAGAATATTGTAGGTACATAAATTCTTTAGAGTGCGAATGAAATAATACATTAATGGTACTGATACTATGTCTACATATCGCATCGATTAGAGCTCATTGTATTATTTGCTTTGTATGAAACAAAGACGACAACGGACATATTATTCGATGAGGTAGTGTGATTTATTTCTGAGAAATGTAGCAACAAAAAATATCAATACAGGTTGAGTTTGCCATTGTATGTACTCTCATATAGTAAGTACATGTGTGTGTATCTACCCGTACATCCTTTCTCATTCAATACTTCATGGTATTATCTGCTTTGTTCATTGAAACCTGCACAACACCGTCATTATAACCAATATAATAAAATACCAGCGCATCGAGTTCATTGGTCAACGTTATAGCAACGGGATGGATATTCTGTAATAATTTTTCCATATATCCAGTCGTTATTCGATACAAGTTGTTGTGGTAACTAAGTTACTGACAGCCTTAGTGGAAAACAATTAGAATTTATAATACTATTAATTCCATCTATATCGAGAGGTGTAATGTTGTGGTCTCATAAAAGAAACTTGAGTTGAAACATATCATAAATACATACAATGTAACGATTGTGAAATTCATTCAGAAAACGTGTACGCGAACACACTTTGCCATAAAAATAAAGAGTGTTTTTATTTTTCAGTTGTTTTACTTACATCAATTACCTTCACCTTGATTTGTTTGAGAGAAAAAGAATAGATGGAAATATATGTACATAAGGTGAGCTTCTATGTTCTGCATTATCGTGAATATTTTAATGTCAATTTTAAATATCTCGTGATACTTAAGTTTATTTACCAATAATTTAACATGACCTACAATCGGCTGTTTTACAACCTTCGTCATGTACTGTATCAATATTTGCTAGAAATTCGTACTACATATTATAATTACGTGAAATTACTCATAACAATTTATTTGTCAACAGTGATTAAACTTGAGATTAATTTTTGAAAAGATATAATTATTATTATCATAAACACTAGTCCTGTCCTCGAGTCCCCCGCAATTCACCTGACTGTGATGGGAGGTTTTTGTGTCTCAAATACATAATATTAACTTACTAGCTTTAAGCTCACTGTCACTCAGAATATTTTAATGAAACTGATAAAAGTTATTATTTATCTCATCGAAACCCAGAAAAAACATCAAACTGATCTCCAGTACTGAGCAAAATGCACAGCACGTGGAGATACGTCAAAAATATCTTCCATAGTGCATGTGACAGGGCACAATGGACAATCTAACAAGTAAAATAACTTATCTTGTGACTATCGATAACTGATAAAATAACAAATTTTATTACGGCATAAGAAATCTTTTTGAAGAATGGTGCATAATTGTGAAAATAATTTGACAATATCTAGATGTATGTTATGAAATTTTTGACACAATTGGATGTCGGGAACTGGATTTTTACTTACTAGAAGTGTATGTTTAATATCTAGATGCTTTTGACAGTCTTGTCATAATGGATGGAAGAAATCAATTCATAGTGATAATCACGCCCCTACATATCATCCAAGTATTTTAAATGTTCTATAGTTTTGTTAACACTATTGACGATGTGCAAAAATATAAATAAAAAAATATAGAATAATTTTGTACAAAATATTGGCGATTTTATGAATCTACAATTTAAATATTTTTGCACAAATACAAGCTTGTGACTTTTTTAATCAAGAACAATACACAATAATTTACATCCGCTTATGATTTCATTTAATAAAATAAATTTAAGAATAAGTTTTTCATAAAACATACAAAGAGATTATGTCTCATTTGAAAAATTGCTTTAAAAGTTTACTTTAATGAAGGAAATCTATATAATAATGGGGTATTATGTAACATTTCATATTTCTTGTCTAATAAATGTGTCTGAAATGGACATAAACATACACGGTTTCATATTATATTTATACATCGATTTTAAACAATAAGAGGCACATGAGTACCTTTGAATATAATTGTGAATAGATATGTGCCATGTCACACTTTCGCAATAAATATACCACAATAATGATTTTGCAATAAATCATTTGCTTACAATTTGAGACTAGGTATATATATATATATATATATATATATATTTTAAAAAGATATATTTGGGTTTTGTTTGTTATAAACCCAAATACAATCTTATACACCTTTCACAGTAAGCTACTTAAAGCTTGTGTCGTGAAAGGGGAGTTTGCCGGCACCTGGTATCGAACCACGGGCCCCTTGTTCACGAGGTCGAGACTCTACCTCCAGGCTACCGACGAACTCAATATTATCGTATACGAAAAAGGATTCGCTAAGCGAAAAAAAATAACCAGATTCTCGTACATACCATACCGCACATAAAAATACTTTTGATTTATTTTATCGATGTTATTTTTACAATTAGCTATTGTCTGATGTCATAATAATAATAATATACCTGTAATCAACTTTAAGTATCCGTCAAAATCTTAGAAGACACGCACGATATTATATAACTGTATTATAAATTATTATTACGATATTATCATAGAAAACATAATTGTAGAAACAGGATCAACTGATACATTTTTAATTAGTTCAATTAGTTCAAAACATTGTAACATTTTAATAAATAAATGAAAGGTACAGGAGTGATAATAATAACAATTATGTCAATCATCTTCGCGAGATGATTCAAGATCATCATACACTGATGCGAATGAAAATTAGTTGATTATTCATTTAATTATTTATATCGATAAAGAAAAATAACTCTCCTCGTTTTTTTTAAAAAAATATTTTAGAATCATTTTGTTTCATAGTTATCAAATATGTGAACTTATAACTTATAATTTGTCTTAGACTCCTTATGTTTGCTTGCCTAACTTGTAAGGGGCGGGCTATTATACGAAACCATACTTTAGTACCTACTAATTTTGGCAGTTGCTCCCTTCTGCCCCATCCCTTCGGTATGGTCATGACGACAGTTACATATATATTTGTATTATCACAGCATTTCTCGTTAGTGGATAAGTTTGTGATTAACAAACCGGGCATTCTATTTAAGTGAGATGCCAACACTGGCATAATGGTATTAGACTAGAGAGAGTTCAAATATTAATACATTTTCACCTAAACGGATAAAATAATAGGAGTCCTTGGACTCCTGAAATATCCGAGAAATAAAGTTATTTCAACAATTCTATTTAAGTGATAAAAATTTAAGACATTCAGGGGTCAATATGTCGGCAAATCTTATCGGAAAATGAAGATTATTAAAAACAACTGCATTTCACAGAATATTCAAATACCTAATTACAGTAAAGAGGAAGAGATAATTTTTTTTCCGAGAAAACGATAATGTAAGTAATGAGCGATTAATCTTAATTTACACGAATGTTTAATGTTAGACATATGTAAATATAACCTAAAACAAAAGTGATGAGCTGATTTGGTTAGAAATTATATATTTTCTAATAATACACGTTAGTTTATACTAACGAATTATTAGTCAATACGTGTTGATAAACTGAATTTAACATTACCTACATCAAGAACTACTACCACGAAACTTATTCATAGATTTTTCATAATTATTACTGTGATCAAAATAGTTATACTGGTTAATACTAATTATGTAGAGTGGATGAAATAGGAAAAATTATTTTTGAATATTCTATAGGTATACAACGAATATTTTATTAAGTAATGCGATGAACGACATATCAGAAGAACACCTATTACTTTGTACTAAGAGCATAATTGAGTGTTGTGATGACTTATTCTAGACCAAGAAAAATGCTCCGACCAATGAAAAATTACCAAACAGATAAGCCTCACTCAGTTTGACTTTGAAAATTGTGGTTGCGATGCAATATTTAATTAAATCTCTTTCAAGCATTGAATAAAACAATAAATTTTTAATTTATTCCGAGATTTTAAATATATTTAAGTTAATTGGCATGAAATAATCCATATTAATACATTTAGACATATGAATTTCAACCAAAATAGGTAATAAAGTAAATGTTGTCATTTCATAGGTTTGATAGTAATAGAAATGTACTGGGAAATTATTAAAATAAATAATATTAAGTGGGAATATCAATCCCGTGGAGCACCCGGTAATGAATTGGTCTCCCACTCTTCTGCGTAAGTTTTCGAGTGTCCTGTAAAAGGCAGGTGTTCGAAAAAATTAAGACATTATACATCTTAAATTCAGCGATGAGGTTTGCCACCCATCCTGAATGTCTTAATTTTATATTGGCACGAAGAGGACAGTTTGCATGTTTCTTACATGCAGCTGATCTGCTGGCTACCCCACTTGTGGGATATGCCGTGATGGTATAGTAGTAGTATAGTAGATATCAGTATTATAATTGGAACCTAAAATCACGCACTGAAAATAAATGCATTCATATTATTAGTTTTTTTATGACTCACTATAATAAATTTAAACCAGAAAAGGTTACGGCTTGTAGGTACTTTTATTGTACAGCACAATCTACTGTGAAAAAATGTCAATGGTTTGATTCGTATTGTCTCTATTATCGTAAGATGCTTTGAAAATAAAATGCAACGAATTGATTCTAAATGTTCTAAAATTAATTCTTTTAATGATTGCGAAGGAATGTATCATGTACATACATTGTTTGAATCTCAGAAGCCTTGACGTATTAATCACAGTAATAATAACAACATGAAGATAGTCTACACGAATAAGATTATCCACTCATTATAAATACACGTCTGTAATGTTGCTAGTAACCAAGTTTATGTAGTAGATATTATACTCTTAATTTGTGTTAGTTACTATTATACAATATTCACGATCGTATTAAAGAAGTACCTAAAAGCATTTTCTTACTGCAGATAACAACGAAAGTAATCACGGTTTTGAATAGGAGTCTGCGAGATATACCTAATAGAGTAAATAGCAACATATAGGTAAAAGCGAAAGTATTAAAGTTTCCCAATTCGCCATAAACATCGATTTAGGTAATTACTCGTTATTTTATAATATTAGTATTTCAATATTCTTATAGATTTATCCGAACTACATTTTTAAGAGATTTACATATTTGGTTTTATTGCATGAACTTCATATCTCTGCCTACATAATGCTGAAAATATTGTAAGAATTTACAAGAACGTTAGTGGTTAAGATCATTTATCGAAACAATTATTCGACATCATATATTATGAAAATGGTAATCGCCTGGCACCTCGTCATTGAAGATTAAGATATCAGATGTTTATGTATATTATAAGAATAATTGTTTTGTATTTACCTGAGTGTATACAAGCGGCACGCAAACAGTATCATATCCAATTAGTCCTCCAAGACGCCTTCTGATGTCAGACAATTCCATGAGGAGTGTCTGCACAATGTGGTCGCTAGCGATAAGTCCTTCCTTTCTCGCTCTATTGATGATGTTTGTTGCCCACACTAAAGGCATCCAATATTTGGACATCGGGCTCTTGCCGTCCATCTTCTCAAAAACTTTTCGTTCGCTTTCCAACATGAGACCTGAAAAAAATATATATTCATTTACTTATCCTAGAAACCTATACCAAATAAATAGTCAAAAGACTCTACGCACGAGGATATTTTGACAGGTGAGCTTTTCAGACTGACCATAATGGTACCTCCAGTGCAGAACAGACAAAATTGCAAATAAGAAAAGTGTAGAACTTCGGATAAATGGATATCTATATATTTCTGCCGTATCCATTTAAAATGGGTAAATATTCCGTTTTTCCTTTTTTTAATTGAGATAATCAATTTTCTCCGATTGGGTCTCTAAAGATGCTTGTATAAATATGATTTGTGTAAAGTCGTGGCTTAGCCTTCAATAAATATAATGAGTAGGTACTTATAATAATTATGCTAATTCACCTCCTATAGATTAATCGTGATTAACAGGCATAAGGTTACGATTGGTGGTTTTCAGATAAACAAGGTTCATCCCAAGAACAATACTTGTAAGAATTTCATATTAGAATAAAATAATTATTTACCTTTAAGAAGATTTATATGGTTATGAACTTAATGAAATAATTATGATAATAAGTGTGGGAAATCGTTGTTCTAAATTCATTAAAAATATTCACCTAATGCTAATAATAAAATAAAATTGTCTATTATGATTCTATTCGACAATTGAGAAAAACGGTGACAAAAACAATAATACAGGAATAATGTAATACCTGATACTTATTAGTGATGATAATGAAACTTGCAATAATTATGTCACTTATCATCATGCAGTAAGATTGTACCACGATACGAAGGTAGATAATTTTATTTATATTTCCTCTGAGAACCAAAGTTTTTCATATACTTGTATAACTAGAGGAATAAACTTGGGATATAAGCAATTATTCATTAACAGAAAATGTAGTTAATTTACTATGGTGATCCCATCGAAACATGATGCTAATAAATGCGGGATTTTAATGTGGTATATACCATATTATCAAGTAGGTTTTAGTATGCATGTATTTTTGAAACACGGAGATACGTAGAAGATCGGGAGTTACGGAAGTTATCGAAAGAGTGGCAAGGTTAAAGTGGTCATGGATAGGGCATGTTGGTAGACTTAAAGATCAAAGAAGGACAAAAATGGTAGTGGAGTGGAGACCTCGTGAAGATAAAAGGAGTAGAGGAAGACCTCCAACATGATAGTCAGAAGACATTAGATGAATCGCTGGTAACTGGTTGCAGAAAGTTCAGGACAGAGATGCCTGGTGAGATATGGGGGAGGCTTATGTTCAGCAGTGGAAAGGAATAGCTGAATAAGTAAAAAAAAGTAAAGTTATTGAAGATCTTTTTTAAAAAGTCTACAGGTTGTGTGCTTACACGAAATACCTACTGAATTTAGTTCATAACAAAGTCTGTTTAAATGGTACATAGAAAGTATATGAAAAGTAAATCACGTTAAAATTAAATAATAGTGCAGGTAATAAATTGCCACATGAACAAGGAAAGATTTATTGGATTGGATTATAAAAAAATACATTATTTATGTAAAATATAAATGAATAATTATATTAATGAATGCTTACCTATAGTGACGTGTGTGATTCAGTATGATAATTAAATAATTATGACGTGTGAGATTTTCTATCATACAAAATGCCATCGAGTGATTACAATAATATCTTAGAATATTATCCTTCATTTTCTATGTGATCTAACTAACATACCTACATATTATCTAACCTTCATACGACGTTAAACATGAATATCAATATCATTGAGTTGATGTTATATATATAGATATATCGAAATAAATAATAATACTTTCCTTTGGTATCATACTAGATGCTCGATAGGTGAAAAATTCATTTATAATTTTATATATCTCAGCTTCAAAAAATGTCTCTGAATTCACAATTATCATCTTTATAATTTTTCCACTCCTTAATGGGTGCGTCTAGATAGTAGGATGCGAACGTCAATCAATCATCAACCTTCAACGATTCGGAGCATTCTCCGAAGAAATATTTGAATGAATACCTTCGTAACCCGTATAAGGACGGGAAACAAAGGCATTCATTCGAATATTTCTTCGGAGAATGCTCCGAATCGTTGAAGATTGATGATTGATTGACGTTCGCATCCTACTATCTGGACGCACCCAGTTACAACTCTAACAAATCTCAAATCGATACTTTTGAAAATTAATTGTGGTGATAGACAGTCCAATGCTCTAAAAAAATAATAAAGCTTAAAACTGACATACTTTTGCAAGTTTTGAATTAAAATTAGAGTGCATTAATGCATGCACTGAGTAATCATAGTATATTTATTACGAAATCATACTATCAAACTGTTATGCAATATTTTAAATCTTTGTTTGATTTTGTCTTCTTAAATCATGCTGAATACCTATGAGATGGCATGTTGATAGTGAGTATTTTTTTATATTCGCATTCAAAGCGACTCCTAACGATTATATTTTATTTGTTGTAAATAATAATATACCTATAATATTAAGATTGTTTTTATGGGCAATATATTACATATACTTCCAAATTCAAAGTATGTAATTTGTTGAAGAAGACAAAAAATATATTATCTAGGATCTCTTCAGTATTACTAACATGTTATTGCGATTTATGTAGGTACGTCACCGCCTGATAATTGATTTAGCCAGTTATCTGAAAGACTAGGCGGTTAATTATACGCCGGAATTCAATTAAATGACTAAGCTAGTCGGATTGTTCAATGCAGCTTTGAATAATCCTGATATTCCTGATGCCACAGTGTTAACAATCGAGCAAGCTTCGATTGGGCAGTATATTGAACGTTTGATGCGTTAGAGATTCAACAAAACTTCTAGGTATTCAATAGAAAACTGACATTTGACTAACTTCCTAGCCATTCAGTTAACTGGCCAATTTAACTATCGGGCAGCGACGTGTAGATATATGACCAGAACTGGTAGGTACCTAATTAATAAATTACGCAGAGAATCTTCCACTGAGATTAGTAAATATCGATATATAAAAACTTCACGATAAACATATACGTGTAAACAAATATTAAATATATGTACCCAACTCTTGAAAAACAAATAAGATATGCGAGGACATTGTTATGGGTAAGTGTATATAAAACATATAAATAATTTTGCCAGTAGGTATGAAATCGCATCGGATCATGCCTTCAGTTAAAGGGCATAAATATTGAGAAGGAGGACAAATTCAAATACCTTGGCAGTATGATAACGCAATCTCTTGACCCGGATACTGAAGTGAAGTGCAGAATTGAGGCAGCCCGTGCTGCATTTAATAAAATGAGAGTGCTCTTCTGCAACGACAATCTTAATCTGAAACTTCGACAGAGACTCGTAAAGTCCTATATAATGGACTGTATTGCTGTACAGTTCTGAAACCTGGACCCTAAAAATGAATACGGTGAATCGCTTGGAGGCATTTGAAATGTGGCTTCATAGAAGAATGCTTCGTATTCATTGGACTGATAGGGTCACAAATGTAGAGGTGTTAAGAAGATCTGGAATGGACTGAGAACTCCTGTTGGATGTGAAAGTGCGCAAGATCTCATATCTGGGTCATATTATAATGCGTGGAGAAAAGTACCACATTCTGCGTTTGATTATGACAGGCAAGATAGAGGGACGTCGAGGGGCTGGCAGAAGGCAGACATCGTGGCTGCGCAATATACGAGATTGGACTGGAATGAGAGGTGTGGAGGAGTTATTCCAGACAGCGCAGGACCGAGACGCCTATGCCAGAGTGATCACCAACGTCGGGGGGACCTGACAGGGCACCTACAGAAGAAGAAGATGAAATATCTTACAAATCGCGATACTACAAAAAAATATGGTCAGTGTATAATTTAAACCCAATTTTATTAGCTAGTTATTTTGTTGATGAATATTGAACAAAAACGTGTACCGTGTCTTCAGTATGTCTTTAAATCTGAGTATAAAAATGTGTTCCCATACTTCCCATGGCATATATCTAATACGGAGGAAACAAAAAAATAATTGCGCAGATACGATTGAATACAAAATATTAGGAATACGCCACCAAGATATTAACTCTAAACTTCTAGTAAAGAGTTATTATAATTTGTTGAAAACAACCCCTGCAAAAATTATGTATTTATAATTTCAAGGACGATTTTGTCAAGTGAGGCCTACTGTAAAACTCTAAACATTCGCCTGAAAATGGCAAAAATATGTTGCTGAGTCTGAATGATTGAAATATAAGTTAATTCAGGGAAAAGTGGAAACCTTTGTAGGATTACTTTGACAAGATGAGATCAATTCGGTAGTCTAAAATTTGTTTGCTGAATTAACTTATTTCTATGGTTATTTTTAATTTTGTTTATATCGTGAAACGTATTTATTATGAAACATAATATTCAGAAGGTAGTCAAACACAATTCTCTCGATAATTTTGAAAGGGTCACATCAGGATGGAAGACACAAATTATTATTTCAAGGACATGCACGCATGCCGATCAACAGCATTGAGGATTTAGTAAATAATTTGTGAATTTTAATTATAATTATCACGTTTTCCTTAATGTAGGACGTACCTACTCATTATGGACGTTATTATAAAAAAAAACGAATAAAAAAGACAAATAATAGCAAATGTAACATATTACATTATTTTACAGCATACAATATAATTGAACAAAAACAACGCTAAGCCATGGGTGATTATTCTTTAATTAAATATTAGCTCGGCTTGATTACGATGATCGTCATGATCATTTTATATATAAAGTTAGTTACTATATTTTTTTGTGCTTGGACAATGAATGATGCTTCATACAAACAGGTATGTAATTAATTTGTTAACAATCACAGGCAAAAATTAGATGTTGCATGCATGTACCTACTACGTACCTATGTATGTACATCAGATAGGTACCATGTAGACGCGAACATAACGTATTAATAGCTATCTACATATTATTTATCTACATTATACAGATGGCTATAACAATAATATAATGATGTTTAGGTGTATTGTATTTGTGGTACTTCAATACTTGCGTTCGTAGGTACACCTCACGCTATGTTTTAATAATATTGTTTTCACTAGAAAATGAATAAGACTTGTATAGGTATGCTGAAAATGCAAAAAAAAACTTCTGCGAGAAATCAATAAGAATGACGCACATAGCAACATAGTCAGAAGTAATAATTCTAAAAAGTGAACATTTTCTTCTAACCCATTCAAAATTAGTTTGAGAAATATCAGATAATATACATGACGCATCTCGAATGAAAAAACGTACACAACATCCGCGGCTGGGATGAATTTCATATAGCAGATAATGTAGGTGTTCCACGACATATTTTTCAAAGAACCAACAGAGACAGAAATACTTTGCCTAAGTATATTGTAAAATCTAAATGATATTCCTTAGAAGATGGCATCAGGCAGGTACCTATTTCTAATTAATATGGTATTCTAATAATAAAAAGGTAGGTAATATATTATGTGTACCTATATGATAATGATAATATAAACAATAGCTTAGATGGACCTAGAGGTTTAATAAATATTTATATTGGATAATAAGATTTTTCTCATACAAGTAGGTAATGAATACTTACATAGGTACATGCAAAAAAGGTATAAATAAAATGTTTATTATTTTATGATATTTTGCGTCGTGTATTTTAGATGAGTTACCTGAGTATTATTCTTATATTGTAAATCACGAAACTGTCTACAGATGAAGTGAGTAAAAACATGTAATTTCTAGCTATAAGAAGAAACGAGAATCTTAGATGGATAATCTTAGTTTTGACAATGTTTGAGGCTAATTGACCAAAAGGAGTGATGTTTTTTTATCCAAAAGATTTCTAAAGTAGGTAACGATCTAAATTATTCTCGATAACGAAAATACAGGAGCGTCAGAAATTTTGCCGAAAACGTTAAATTATTAAATTTTCTTCTTGTTGTGGTGAGTGAAGTTCATTTGCAGTGTTATGTCTGTCTGATTTTATGATATATGCTTATTTTATTTTACCTGAATCTACAACATGTTGCCAGGTGGGAAATCGCCTCTTGACTCTCAAAGACACCCTCTGCAAGGTGATGACGTACGCAAGGATTGCATATCTGACTATGTTTCTTCTCATCAGTCTTCCGGTTTCATCCTAAAAATTAAAAGATTATTACAACATGCCAACATTAAATATTATAGAAAGAAATAACCATAGCCATAATATGTATGACTTGATTTCGTGATGCGATGTACATTATACTGAGTTAATGTTTGATAAAAAGTAGCTATACCTAATTAATTTATCTTAAACAACCACAATTATTATGGAAGAGTCAGTTAATGATAATTTTGACGTTAAAATTTCCTGGTAAATCTAATTTTTGTAAATTTATCAAAGATTTCGGAGTTACCACTACAGCTTACATGAAATAATATATCATACCTACTTCATAAGGACCATTACAGTTTTACTCTACCGGAAACATTCTTTTAGCCAATGCGATCCCATAGAAAATAAAACATTCTGACAACACTGTTTCTACTTTCCTCACAAATTCAGCGTACGTAACGTTAAATATGTCAATATTCGGAGCAATACTATTAAACAATTGGACTAACTTTGCCACTGAGGATTCTGCAAGAATGATGTATCTGTAAGTAGGTGTATGCTGGCTATAGCGACCATGGCATTGCAAACACTCTCGAAAGACCTATTCGATTTTCAGGAAAGCATTGAATGGCATAGGGGATGTTTTGTAAGATGCTTGACTGAAATCTATTTTGTATAGGAAAGAAGCACAGTACTCAAATGATAGCTTTTGTGTATGACAAAAATTCAAGAGTGACGATGGTTCTAATTGGGTCATATTTTGAGAGTGTAAGTATGACAGTTGGCCAAAAAGAACACTGTTCTTTCGCTCACAAGAATTTCATCGACCTGGACGACCATTTCTCACAACACACCTTTCCTACGACAGAGACATCAGAACACTAGAAATATTACGGGAAGAGATGACTTAGTTGGCACAAAGACATACCAAATGGGCGAGGGTAGTTTTGCTCTGTGCTTCCGAGAGAATGAAGTTATGTTTGTGTTTGACTTCTAAGAAAATATTGATATGACTAGTAGGTAAACAGGTGTCTAGATAGTGATGATATTTCAGATGCTATACAAAGAGTTGGTAAAATGACTTCTAATGGTGATGGTCAATTTCCCCTCATTTGCTCTCGTGTGTCTAAACATTTTTCTAAAAATGAATTCTCGAAAAATTTTTCTAAAAAAATAATTCGAGAAATGGCGATAAATTAGATTTTCGTATTTGGTATTTTTTATACATGCCCGCTTTCGCGTGTGATGACTATTTTGTAGAGAAAGTTTGCGCAATGAAATAAAAACTATATCAAAAAAACTAAGATGTATGTATGTAATCATTCATTGATTCTTAGGCGGTACGAAGTTCGCTGGGCCATCTAGTTGCTGATAAACGTGAATACAAAGTACGAAATCCAATGCGAAAATTTAAGTATAATTTGATGACACTGTATAAATTTTATTTCGCTTTGTTCATTATAATAAGATAACTATGCTGTCAGATTGATTTCACATCATCATCATGTGATGAATGTGGCTGGTACACATCGCTTAAAGATACTGTATTTCAATAACGGAAGGTTGACCTCGTATCAGTATCATTGTATGAACTGTGAAACGACAGGTTTAAATCAAATCACCGTATTATAAAAAGTGTTAGAAGAATTTGGTTATCAAAGTAATCCGTACAAAATAACCTGTGGAATTCTTTGAATATGTATCATTTAAAGATTGCACATACGGTTGAATTGATTATGTTGTACACTCTCCGTTAATAAGGATTTGTTTCTATCTGCTCTTCGAGATTTAATTATACCTATATATTTAATTATTTTTGCGTTTGTTAGAAGAATCTCAACTCAATCCTCGTATACGTCAAAGATCAAAGAGATTTGTACAATTTCGTTTTCATTTGGGATCACTTTTTATAATTCATAGATCTATCTAAATTAAATTGACTACATTCTTTCGTTAAATATAGGTAATTACATTTTTTTCTCTCATAATGAATTACTTTTCATTCTAGCCATAACATTCGTCTTGCATCTATTCATATTTTTAAAATCAAATCTTTAGCATAACACTTTGATAGAATAGGTTAAAGGCATATATATATTGGAGATGTGCAGACGATAAGACACATAGTGCAGAACTGCCGTCTCCAAAAAGAAGGATATCCATAAGGCAAGACTGGAGGCGGTGGACAGGCTGTCAGCGCCGGAACCAAGATTTTAGAGGATACGGTACAGTCCACACGGGAGTTGATATACATATACACCAATTCACACGAAAAATAAAAAGTAAATAAGTAAGGCATATATTTAAGCATATATCTTCAAAGACTATAAGATAATTCAGCGTGATGTCAATAAGTTGCATTAACAGTATGACATGAGATTGCTATATTAATTATGCAAAATTCAATATACACTTCCTCTCTTTGTTGGTTAAGGTGTGGTCTTTGTGAAAAGTGATTCAATTACATATTTTTATCAACGAAGGTCAAGCACAAATTATAAAAAAGCACGTTTTTTATAGAGTAGGTGGTATGTCAAGTAATTCGTAAATAACGAGTGTTTAAAAGGTGGACAACCTTCGCAAGGGACCGCTCCAGTTTCACAACACATTTGAATGAAGTGCATATTAACAGCGTGTTAGTTGCTCAGTACTAAAGTCAGTGTTGTTAATAATAAGACAGTCAGTTCAGTGATATGATATAAAGCTGTTAGACCGGTTGTTGAGCCACTGCTGTTGAGATCAAAAATAATCATCAGACGAGGTTCAGTACAGACAAATCAATGTAGATTAAAAAAATATGCTTCATGTAGATGCCCTGGGATTTTACGAGTGCTATTACATTAATCACGAAAACTGACGGGACGTGTTTCATTAAATTATTATTCAGATAATTCTGTACACTACCTTGTCAATGTGTAATCAATTATTATTCAATACGAACAAAGTATTTATTTATTAATACCTTTATAATTCAATCTCAAAGTAATTCAGCATAAATTACAGATTGAAAATATTTTATATCAATTAGTTCACACATAATTTCACCGGATTGCCAATCACGTTTCATTCCAATCAACCTCATTGTATGCAGAAACATTCACGCCAGTGAGAGGATTGTACGTTAAATTCATTAAATGATTTTGAAGACTAATTCAGGTAGATTATCATAATATATTTAAAAATAATAATAATAAATAAAGAATACTAATCCGTCAACAATTTTTGAGAGTAAAAAACACAAGTGCAACTTTGAAATATAGTTTTTTTTACTGTGAGTTGATAATTTGTCTCCATGTTTTTCTTATTTTTTTTCTATGTATTGTGCCATAAATTTGTGTTCTTCGATTGATAACAAAATAATAATTATGAAACAAGATTTTGAAATGGCAAGTCAATTCATTGGCCATTACAATATTTATACTTACGAATAATATATTATAAATGAATCGTTTTGACGATAGTCATTATAGGCATAACTTAAATAAAATTAAAAGCAGGAAGAAATAATACATTAATATATTATATAGCAATACACAGTAGTGAACGATAATTATTATTTATTCCATTTGTATTGACATTTATATTGAGAAACAATGTATGATCGATTAATTTAGATTTATACATGTACGTACGTTGGTACTAGATCAATTGGAAGTAGGTGATAAAATTATTTTATGTGTTGCCATGTTATATTGTCTATTTCATTTCCAATAATATTGTGTGATATTGAAAATTATTGTTATTTATCGTACTGTTTTCTTTCAAAATGAATGATGTATAAGTACCTACTCTACCAGCAACTTACCTATGATACATTCCATTGTGCATAATTCGTAATTTATCTTCATGACACAACCATATCGGTAAAAGCAGGTATTTTGAGGGTTTATTTAGGTTTCTTCATATTTCGACAAATATCAATTTAAAAAAAATGGTATCAACGCCAGACCTATTATTTTTCAGTACACGACCCAACCAGTAGAGCTATACGCGCTATTCACACAATTTGTTTCGAAATATTGGCGTACTAAGCCATTCTAGAGCCAATTAACTTCTTAGGTATGACATCATCTGACATTTGCACTCCAACTGTCGAATTTTATGGTGATTTCCCGTTCAAAAATACAATTTTATTAAATCAGTCTCTCTCTCTCTGGTTTCAATCCTGGGATTGGTTTGCAGCAATTATCTCTTTAATTCTTCTCCTCCACTCCTCCCTGTCTTGTGCGGTTCTTTTGAATTCTGCATATGATGAGCAGCGCATGTCCACCAACAGATCCTCCAGGTACTCTCGGCGTGGGCGTCCCCTAGAGTTTGTCCCCTCGGTCATACCCTCCATTACGGCATGCAAGAGGCCTTCTTGTCGTATTACATGGCCGATCCACCATGCACGCCTTTCTGACAAGATCTTGAGCAGGTGTCTTCCTCCTTCGATTCTTTGAAGAACTTCTTCGTTTATGATGTGGTCTCTCCATGTAAAGTATGGCTTGTAAAAAAAATCTGATGTTTCAAATCACACATTCCTTTACTGAAGGATGTAAACAACTATAAAAAGTAAAAATTCCTAAAAGGCGGTTATTTACAAAAAAAAATCATGATGACCTATATCATTACACACAGCTGACTCTCTGACTATCCCATTTTCTCTTTAATTCATCGTCTTAAGGGAAAGTGAAAATTTTTAAATCATACTTATAACTATAAAAAAATAATTCAGATTTATTGTGATAAAATAACAAAATTTACTGGACAATTAAAGTGCTCTTGTACAAATTTGTATGAATTTAAAACTGTCCAGTAAGTGCATGGAGCGCTACACCAGAAGGCATCCTTTTTGCTCTAAAATCTTATATCGTTGTATGAAAGTAAGGTTACTAAAGGAACAAAAATGTTTGAGAAGACGGCGATATACTACAGACCTAAACTCTTGTGACTACCTCGCAAGTGAAGTGGTGAGATTGCACGAAGTAAAGCCACAAAGTATTAACGTCGATATTTGTATTAACATATTTTCAATAATTTCCTTCCTTTTCCTTATGGAACCAGTGATTTTAATCAAACTATCAATGTACATTACACATATTACGAATAAGTGGGGAAGTATTTTTTATTTTACCGGTAATATCAATTATACTCGTCACACTTAAATCCGATAAACAAACGTGTAAAAATTTGGTCAATGTAGGTATGTAGACATGTATGAAATGTATTGAAAGCAATCAACAATCGACACAATGTATCGACAAAGAAAATGAAAAACATCTAGTAAGTATCAAGTGTCAAGTGATAGAACGTGCGATTAAAATAAGCATTGTTCCCGTATGTTACACAATATGTTAGTTAAGTTTATCTTTTATTCTTTAGCAATGTAGGTACTAGGTAGGTACTTGGAATTACATCATCACATCAAATATACTTTCTCAGTTCACCTTTTTACCAATTATGTTCAATCTTTCCTTGACATAACTTAGAATTGATATTGTTGTCATACGTGAAACAGGATCTTTTAAAATGTCAAACTTATTCTGATCGAAGAAACTATCAAGATCATTAATTTTTTGGAACGTTATACAAAATATGATCTAGCCAGAACCAATAAGTTGATGATTATAAATTTACACATATTCAATCTACGAATAAGATTCGCGTATAGTGTATAAGGAAATAAATAAGTGCCATTGATTAAATCTGCTATGTGCGAACCTTAATGAGATATATAATTAAGCTGTAGCCAAGAAACACTGGTAATTTTACCTGCATATGCAAGAAAATCATTTTCAATAACAATCTTGCATCAATCTCTTGCACATTATGCAATTTAAAAATTACATATAAACCATTAAAATTAATATTCTGATGTGTTTTTCATTACATTCACAATATTTTCTAACATAAAATTGTCTATGAACATTATTATCATTGTGCAACATTGTGTGCATGAAATAATAATCACTAGCGTGGATAATAATAATGTTACCTATTGAAGATGTATTCCTGTTTGCTGTTCTACGAAAACCAAACCCTCTACGTACCTATACAGTACCTATACATATTCGAGCCGTTCACATATTGTTTATCATTAACGGCATCCGTATCATCTCTCATCTTTTGAACATTTTTTCGAATGCCATCATCGACAATTGTGGCCATATCATATCATATTGTTATCGAAGTAAATAATGTGTGAGATCATGAACGAAATCCAACATAAATATTTCAAATAAGTTTTATATTTATTCCAAATCAGTGTTCATTTTTCAAAAATGTAATTACCTACTTATAATGAAAACTAGATTGTATGCTAAAAATTACAAGTGTTTTGACAACTTAAGAATATATAAACTTATTTTTAGTTATCGTCAAGGAGCCAAGAGAGCTGTTGTCGATTATCAAAGTGAGGAAGGTCTCATATTTGGTCACGTGCTGCGTGTAGAGCAGTACCGTCTCCTCCGGCTTATATTGGAGGGCAAGATAGAGGGAAGACGGAGAGTTGGCAGAAAGTAGATGTCCTGGTTGCGCAACATTAGAAAGTGGACCGGAATAAGGACAGTGGATGACCTGTTCAGAACAGCATAGGACAGGGAGGTTTTCGTCGGAGTGATCTCCAACGTCGGGGGGACCTGACATGGCACAAAAAGAGGAGAGGAGGAGCTATTTTGTTATTCTTTTTGACGATTATTTCATTGTCATCATATTCGGGTTTTGAGTAACTAAAAGTAGTGAATATAACAATTACATAATTAGGTATAATCGTAATCAAATGTAGTGAGTACTTAATTGATCAACCAATTAATAATCGTATAGCTCGAAGTACGTTGTGACTAATCAGTTTACCTACGTATTAAGAGCCTACATAATGTGAACCTTGTATGAACAAATTTGCACATTCAGTTGCACTAACGGCGATGTTTCAAATTGAATGAAGCCAATTCGTGGAGAGAAGTCGTAATATTTTGTAGATATTATATTTTACAGTTTTTTTTCTAGGTATAGGTATTTAAAATATTATTCGAGACTATGTACCTACTACCTACATATTTAAGCGCGAGTGAATATGTTAATGAGGTCTTTGCTGAATCATCGCACATTCTCAATAGGTACTTAAAAGTACGTTAAGTAAATTAGCCAATTAACACATTTATTTATTTGAATCAGCATTTTCTTCTAAATAAACAAAGAAGATTTACCTACTGCTGCTAATAATACACATTACTAAAGCTTATTAAAGTGACGTATTTTGTTTTATGTGACATATTTAAGTGACATATTATGCATTTTATTTTGCGTTTTATTAGTGATTATGCAATGTTTATAATTAATTAAAGCGTTCAACAATTGTTTAGATAATAATATAAATATTCTAAACATTTGTTTCTGACTGATCGAACTTGCAGCTGATAATATATTGAACTTAATTTTTCCGGCGCCGTTTAGATGGGAGATCTTGATCCATTTGAGATCTGGGGGGCTAAAAAGGCCATTTTATATAACAGAAATTGTAAAACGATTTAACATACATTGTGTAAGCATGGTTCTTAAATCGAGATGCCTGATTGATTTCACACAACAATATTTATTCACGATCAAAGGTGTTCTTAATCGATAGTTTAAAGGTCCATACCTACATTAATATTTCTCAAATCTATATGCTTAGTTAGACAGATGATAATGTCTTAAACTATTTCCATTATTGCCATCACCCATATTATATTACAATTCCTGATAATTAATTTATACTACTACTACTATACCATCACGGCATATCCCACAAGTGGGGTAGCCAGCCTACCAGCCAGCCAGCCATACCTACAAGTAATTTATTATAAATTTAAATAAAACAAGATTTACTTTTGATTTTTATCTCCAAAAGCAGGTCTGAATAAAGAGTTTGTTACGTTATCAGGTATCAATAATATGTACACAATAGTATGTACTCATTTTAGTATACATATTTCGATTTTATTGAACTCCGAAGCATCTATTCTGTATTTTATGGCACATTGGTATACGGAAAATTGATATGAAAACTGTGAAACAATGCACCATCTCCATAACAATAACCTCATTGCGTTAGGAATATCTTGGTATTACCCATTACAATAACCTCTTTGCGTTAGGAATATCTTGGTATTACCCATAACACCCTGTTGATTCAGTGTGAAATACACTTCGTTAATTCCCATATATATATATATGGACAATTTGTAAAGCGCCGTTTACTCATAACATGACCTCAAGGGCGCTGTATATCGTATCCATCAACCGAAACTCCCAGCAAAAAGGTGTCTTCAGCCTTCTTTTAAAACTCTCTTCATTCACATCCTCTCGCAGACACAGAGGCAGCTTGTTCCAACATCTGGGACCCGCAACACTAAACGCTCTATCTCCAAAGCCTGTTTTGCGAGATCGAGATGGCTCAATCAGTCTGCATTTTGCCTCACCCTGCGCTGATGCCATTAATGTTTTCCGGGCTGTACGGCCGTGGTTCAATAGACAGAATATTTCCTAACGTATTACCTATGACTGAAGAGGACATCTTCAGAGTGCGTTTTGTAAATTCTATTGAAATGTTTTGTTTTTATACGCATGTATTATACATTACCTTTTATTTATATCATTACAATAAAGTAAGCATTGCTACATGCCATAATAAAGCAATAATCAGTTGTCTATAGTATCCATTGAATACATTATCACAAGGTCGTAAGTACTAAGTACAAAATCTGTATTATTATCTAATTAACACTGCAATGATTAGCCACTTTTTTAGACCTTGAATTTTGTTGCTCGCATCTACTGTAGCTGATTATAACAATATAACACAACACACACTCGTGGATTCATGGTGCATCATTCCATTTATTTTTATTAATTTTACAGAAAAAAATCTCTTAACATATACCTACTTTCAAACAGAAAACGACGTCTGCTATCGATAAAACAGTGAATCACACAAACTACTTCATTTATTAACATTATTGCACGAAATTCAGTTCGCCCAATAGCATTTAAGTCATTAATGATAAAAATAATATTTCCAAGAATGTTCGAAAGTTGTTTACTTACAATATTCACGACCTGAGCTACGTAAGTTCATCTCTTATAAGCATTATTACAAAATATTACCCTGAATGTACAACTTATTCAACGTGTAGCTACTATACAATTTTTAACTGTAATGACATCGAGAAAGGTCATGATCCACTTCAAATTTTCTCAAGTACACTCTAGGTTCTTACTCCGCCGTATGTTAACCTACCTTGTTTTCATTCGACCGTAATTTCTATACGGTGCTAAAACTTGAAAGAAATGTACATACACACAAAGTCATAATTTATTACTATCGATACTTAGTGGAATATAGTATTAGATATTATTATTTAAATTTATTAAAGATGAATTTGCAAAATACAAACCTATCACCAGGGGGCGCTAATCATTATCAACAATTATTGTTGCATTGCAAATAATCCACAACTCATTTGTGTATTTCAAATTTCAGTTGTCACTTCAGAGAAAATTGTACCTATCTGTAAACCTGCAAAATGCACAAAATGAGAAATTTAAAATAAAGTCTATCAACACGAAAACATGCCGATATATTTCTGAATCAATGCTACTTTGAATTTCCCTGTTGGGTTAAAAAGCTATAACAGAAACCTATTATTTTAACAATCTTAGTTCAATGAACAACATTGCTTTACATGGTATCTAACTATGTATGAGATGACTTTTTATGTCCTGTGTATGTAGTGTAATATTTATTGTCTAGTATTTGACAAACATTCTTCACACTATGTCGTGTGTTGTATCTGTAATACAAATGATATGACACTGTGTTGTTTCACACTACGCGTGGCGAATTTATTTCACATGCAGAGCCGTGATTGGCGGAATAAACTGCGATCATACAGTTCATAAAACACAGACGAATCAAATT
This sequence comes from Athripsodes cinereus, assembly GCA_947579605.1. Classification (NCBI taxonomy): domain Eukaryota; kingdom Metazoa; phylum Arthropoda; class Insecta; order Trichoptera; family Leptoceridae; genus Athripsodes; species Athripsodes cinereus. The sequence continues at coordinate 14,215,991 of OX388329.1, forward strand.
AATTATGGCTAGTTCTGAATTAACTTAAGAAGAACTGAATTAAAATAAGTGAAAACATTAATACCTTTTCTTAAAAATGACTACAATATATTTTTCATATATTATTTTCCCAAACTTGATTTTGGTAAGATATAATCCTATCTTTATTGTCGTTAAACCTTTTTGATGAATGTATGACCTATTTTTCTCATAAAACGCTATTTATAAGGACAAGAATATATCTCGTTGGAAGAGGAAAATCAAGCAATTAATATTAAATACTTTCAAAATTTTTGAATTAATAAAAAAAATCCATCTCTTTATGTTTGTATGCTAAATGTTAAAAATAAATAAAATATATGAACAATTTATCTTATGAGACACCTCAAAAATTGAAACAGTTTCCTGCCAACAAAATCAATTCTTTGAGTTGCTTCAACTTCAAAACAGCTAATTTATTTTAGTTATTTATTCAGTCTTTACCTACTGTGAATTTTTAACAAACAATTCCATAGAAGGTATACAATCAATATACAGAGGGCGAGTTTATCGGCGTATTTACAAATCCAAGTTTATCTACTAATAAATTTATTTCAATTAATAAGGGAACAATTTTTTGGAGCTCATCATGTTAGGCTAGTCTGGATTCATACCTACATACATTCCTTTAATTATACTTTGTATTTATTGATATTGCAGTGCTATGAAACTTTCTAATATCTCTGTATATTGAAATGTCGATAACTTCCAATGACACAGTTTAAGGCCATTTTGCGAATCGAGACAATAGAGATGACGATGATGAATAAACATAAGAACCATAATAATTTGTTTCAATATAGAACATAGCCACTGTGAAGGCAAAGTTGTATTGCCACTATAACTGACAATCATCAATGAAAACACGTACAGAATTAACATATTGTTATTATCATTATTATATTGTACTAACTACCACGTCATAAAAAGATGAAGAGAGGGGGGGAGCCTGTAAGCTGTCATTATAAAAATAATTTTATAGTGATGAATGGGTATTGCATATTATGACGTGATAAGTAGGTACATCATAAAAGATAATGTAGTATTGGATATTAAAAGTCACGGAAGGGTAGTCTTAAATGAATTCAGAAATTCATTCAACATTCTTGGAGATTGAGGAAATTGTAGCTATGTGAAAAAAAAATTGAGACCGATATACGCAGTGTTTTGCGCGCAATAGTATTTCATTTAAAAAAAATACAACCAAAAAATAATTTAATTATGGGATAAATTATAAACCTACATGGCGGACGATGTGGCGCAAAGGTAACGCTCTTGCCTTTGAGTCACGAGGTCCCGGAATCGATTCCCGGCCAGGGCAAAATGAAGAATGACCTTTTTCAAATTGTCCGGGTCTGGGTGTTACATGTATATGTGTTTAGTGCATTGTATGTGTATCGTCGCGTTGGTACCCATAATACAAGATTCATATCTTAGTTTGGAACTAGCTCGATTTGTGTAAATTGTCTATGCATGTTATGTTATGATATATACATTATATTATAGAAGACAGAGGAGAGGGAAAGCATCATTCCAATTCAATATATGTCTAGCGCACGAAAGGGAGATTTGTGTATGTAGCAAATACTATGTATCTCTACATTTATTTATTTATATTTTATAATTTATTTTCCAGGAAAAACACATTTGTAAAAATCATCACCGACGTTGGGAAACTTGATTACAACTGCACCATCATGGCATATCCCACTAGTGGGATAGTGAGCAGACCAGCTGCATGTATTAATGAAACAAGCAAGCCGTCTTCTTCTTGCCAGCAGTTAAATAAGATGATTCAAGATGACTGACCAACTTCATGTATTTGTTTATTTTATTTGTTTCACTTTGAATATGTGTACTCAAACTGTTGATACATTGTAGATATATGTATAATGTATGAATACCTAGACCAGATTTTCCCACATCAAACAAGTATTGTATCTAATCAAGTGTGTGTTATGATTCTCTGTCGCTTCTGTTTGACATTGCATCGATTTTCCGCACTATCGATTCTGACCAATCAAACATCCGGAACTTTTATATATAGTACAAACAGTATATGACCGTCTATACACAATGCAATACCTAATAACACATAAAATTGGTTCGTTAGGCTTGCTTGTATTATGCAATATACGTATTTATGTATGATTAGACATTTTCATAGGATGAATCTCGTATTTTATGCTACGGGTTAATTTACGTAATAAAATACAACTGGAAATGGTCAAAATCGTTTGTAATGATTGATGAATTAAAAAGTAATAAAGTTAAAATACCAAATAACATAAAAAATATATATGCATCAACTGGTCGAATCTAGAATAAGGTTTGATACGTGGTTTGAAATATAGAGACAACTTCCAAAATAAGAACGAATGGAATGGAATAAAAATATCTTTTTAAAAATTGTAACTTTATTCGGTTTAAACTTTCTCATTCTTATGGGTGGTGACAGACATCGCCTAGTCATTTACTATGATCAGGTCTGTCAGTCTACTGTCCCTTATCAGTGGCCAAATTAGTAGACAGCCGTCGTCCTGAATTGCGGAGTATTCACATTGTACGTTATTTGAAGGCAGGTGTCCTTACTTTGATAGGTTCACTCTACACCTTGTGACATCGAGTCGAAGCCTATCTCGATGCGTTATCCAACAATGCCCTCACGTGGGTTAATCTACGGTGAGAAAATAGTGAAACTGTCTTTTGGTTAGAACATAAGAAAATATCACTGATTTTGTTTTCACTAAATGAGTAAAACTCCATTTTTCAATTAAAAAATGTATAAGTAAAAAATACTTAAGAGTTTTAAATTTCTTTATTTATCAGTTACACGTGTTTCGGGTTGCAAGCCCATATTCATACTATGGGCTTGCAACCCGAAACACGTGTAACTGATAAATAAAGAAATTTAAAACTCTTAAGTATTTTTTACTTATAATTTTTTTAATAAGAAAATATAATTTGATAGAAAATTGCTTAACTTGACTCAAGAATTACATAATCTATAATAAAACTAGATTAAACAACGGATGATTTCTCTATTGTTCACAATGCATTTTATTCATTTCAAATAAATAATAGTCACTACTTACATATATAGATAGAAACAGTTCATTAGAACTAAATGCGACCAAATCATGAGAAATTACTTAATGACTTAGCTTAGAGCCCGTCGTTATGTTTACAATGTATTAGGTAAGGTCACTTACTAAACTCAACAAATTTAATAACCACCTACACAATAATCGTAAAACTTACATTTCCTGGCTCTCAATATTAGGCAATGGCTTTTAACTTTCAAGAAAATGATAAAAGCTTGTTGGATTATTAATTTACTGTATCGTTATACATAGAAGTATAGGTACCTTTTATCATATAATCTCAAAATTCAATATAACTTTATTTATATTCTAGTTTACATAGAAGTATAGGTACCTTTTATCATATAATCTCAAAATTCAATATAACTTTATTTATATTCTAGTTTAAATTATTACTAATAAACAGTGTAGCTAAATTTATCGCAAATCGTAAAAGTATTCATTCCGTTGTTTCTATACAATTATATTTGCCAATCTGTTTATGGAGTGTTAGCGATTATTTCCTCTCAATGCATTCATTATTTAAATACAAAGGTTCTCGCTAATAGTAATAACATGACTCAATGATAACATGAAAATAATTTTCGCAAATACACAAAGCAAATAGTTTGAAAATATTTCAGATTATTTCATTTCTTCGACGAAATTATGCTATAGATACCTACCTAATTATAAATTATGTTTTCTATTAGGAAATTGAGGATGATTACATACATTCATTTGTCTTTCGACGTTCCTGTTAGTCAACAAATCTCCTACGCGGCAACAGATCAATTGACTCGCCTATCCCAAAGACATTTATGTTTTACTTTTTAACGTTGCTACAATTTTTGGCTTTGTTCAGTAAATTATTTCCCCTTGCAATTTCCGTGGCAATACAAGAGTTACAAAGATAAACTGTATCAAATTTAATATCAATCGTAATTCTAACTAAGACTCGTATACGTATTCAAGCGCTGCTGCATACATTGCACATAATAGCTCAGTTTCTCAATGACTTACATAAAGTTTAGAAATATTTAACAATAGAATATTTACACAATTATTATTATTATTAGGTATAAGAATTACAAGTTACGGTACTACGACATAAACCACAAGAATTTATTGTCATAATTATAACTTTTCCGTAATATAATGAAACAAAACAAAGATATGAAATTATATACGAATGGTCACTTAACCAACACGAAATATTACACTTAACATTGACAAAAGCTTCAATGCCTATTTACGAACGATGAACTCTATAATTTTTTCATAGAATTTTATAACGCTCCTAGGAACTTCGTTTCATAATAATTTATGTTATGCCAATAGAAGGTAGGTACGTGGTTATGTACGAGTAGGTACATAGAAAGATTACAACAATGCTGCCTGAGAAGATAATTGTATATGAGAACGTAATCAATAGTTAGTATTTCTATAAGAGACATCAAAGTCATAAAAAATTGTTTGTAAATGATTTCATTGCAATAAATGTTAGAAATTCCGAGTATTAAAAAGTTTTACGACATATTTCGATTTAATTAAATATAGGTAAAACATACTATTGATTTATACTTACAGCTCCAGGAATCCCAGCGCTGATGAAGAGTGCCAATGTATCTGGCCATGGCAATAATCTGTACTGTTCCCACCATCTTTTCACTATTAAACTGACGTAGAAACCAAGCACAAATGACATAGGAATACTTTCACTTTGTGCTCCAAAATATTGCCTAATTTTTTCAAATACCCTGAAATCAAATGTATACAAATTATTTACAATTCAACATAAATCCTGTATTACATCGTGGGAACAATTTTCACGGTAAGGTTTATACAAACTAAGAGGACTTTCAGGAGACAACCATGAAGTTTTTTTAATAGGAATTTGATCCAGATACATTTTTTACCAAGCGTATCTAAATAACCTTTAATTTCCATGAGAAGCAAAAATTTATCACATTATTCAACGCTTTTTTGCAATACAAATTCAAAAGCAAAAAATATACATATTACACGGGTAGGTATGTTTCCTGTTTTAAAGGTTAAATTAATGATAAATCACTGTCTGGCGGTGATTATTTATATTTCTAATAGTAAGATTGCCACACTATATCGAGTAGAATCAACAACTTGTTTTAGAATAAACCATAATCCTATTTAACATTAGTTACCTTCTTAGAGATTCAAGTGTTGTAATTTAATTATATTTGTAAGAAAAATTTCTTAATCTTTCAAGATCCTATGATTTACGGTATTATTAATCTTGCAAAATTATAGTTACAATATACAAAATAGTTTAACGTTTGTTTAATAGTTTAAATTATCTATTCTGAGATTATCCTCTGATATTAACATAAATTAAAATTATGGGTTTTTTTATTAAAAAAAAAAGATATATCTGGGTTTTGTTTGTTATAAACCCAAATACAACCTTATACTCCTTTCACAGTAAGCTACTAAAAGCTTGTCTTTATTTTATTAAATGCTTATCTTATAAGCATTTAATAAAATATTTGCAAAACAAACTATTGTAAGTAAAATTTGATACAAACTTAATCTAAAATGTAAATTATCATATTAGTGCAATTTATTTACAGGTTGACTAGAGGAATGACTGTTTTTATTGTATCTACATAAAATAAAATAAAGTATATTGATGAAAATAAATACACATCATATATTATTACATAAGCATACATATTAAACAGTAGAATAAAAATATTATGATTCTGTACAATTGATATAATTTTAATTAAGTCGGGCTTTATATATTTACCGAATACCCAAATACATTAATCGCTTTGATCGTCTTCGAAGATATTGATATGATTTTAGATGACTATGTATTTAGTATTCGAATATTTCTACGAAACAATATGTCAAACATCATATTATCATTCTTGAGAATGATATCAAAAGATTCTTTCAAGTTCTATTGAAACAGCGGTATACATAATAATATGTAACATATGTCTGTAGTTCAAAAGAAATTATTTCTACATCGGTTCATATTATTTTATACATTAATGTCGGTTTGCTGCATATCACTATAGTATAGTTTTATCTAAGATTATACTTTTATAAAAAATAATATAAAAAGTTTTGAGATCATCGCTTGAGATAAAAAACATACACAATAAAGAGACGAGATACCTTTAAGAGGTTTAGAGTATTCATTTGCTGATCCTACAAAAAAAATATAATATGTTATATCCTTAAATAAAATAAATAAATAAATAAATAAAAACTTTATTACACATAAATTAACATGTAAAGGGCGGATTTATCGCCTATTGGCGATTTCTGCCAATCAACCCAACTTTGACAAATAAGTGAAATATAAGTATAAAAAAAAAACGTATAATGTACTTGATGTACGTGTTAAGTATAATATATACATACATAAATATAGATAAATAATATAATATGTAATACATACGAATAAATACATACATGCATAGAGCCATTCACACACAAGCATACATACGCACACACACCCACACATACAAATATACAAAGGAGAAAGGGAGGGGGGAAATGGAACAGGAGGATTAAAGAATGGAACATCAGGAATTTTGTGAAATTATGGCGTGGAAGTAGGAGTGAGGTAGAAATGCTTCACCTTATTCTTGAAGATTGAGATAGTTGGTGCGAGTCTGATATGTAAAGGAAGACCGTTCCACAATCGAGCAGCATGTGTAGTAAACGAAGTTGTGAAAAAAGAAGTGCGATGAGTTGGGATAGATAGCGTGCGTTGGGCACCAGAACGGAGAGGTAAGCCATGAGATGCTAGTGGGGTAAAATTAGTCTTGAGATAATTAGGAGAAGATGGGTTAGAAAGGACATTAAAAAGCAGAGAAAGAACGTGAAGATTGCGTCGTTGTAAGATAGTTATCCATTTAAGCTCGTTTCTGTAGGATGATATATTATGGTCAAACTTTTTTAGGTTGAATACAAAACGAATGCATATATTTTGCAATCTTTCAAGTTTGGAATTAATATACATACCTGGTAAGAAATAATAACTACCTACGTATCCCTATCAGAGGTTAGTTATTTAAATTTAATAAATTTGGCATGTAACCAGTTTAGAGTTACTTTTTATCTGTTTTGTTTAGTGAGGATGAGAAAGAAAAAACTAAAGATAACCTAACAAACCTAATATTGTTTTAATAAACTGCGATACTTTTTCAAATCTCTCCAAATAAATTAGATACCTATATACTGATATTTTATAAATATACGTCTAATTAAAAGTCAATATTAATACGATTATTAACGCGTTATGTTCTATGAAATATCGTTAGTAAAATATAATATTTAAAAAGCGTGTTATATGAATTTGACACATGAAATATAATGTGTTTAATGTATTGTAGGCTTATGCAGATGGCTACAATATAACAAAACACAACTGTGTAAACTTTAATTAGAAACAAACATAATGTTTGTATTTGAAATTGTAGGTAGATACGTTAGATATATATCTACATGATCAAATTTTCGTCAACTTTTTACAAAACCTTAAAAAAATACTTAATTAAAATTCATCTTCCTGTTAAAAAATCTTGAAATAAATTTATATTGTTTATACTTTTAAAACAAAGTCAGCAAAAGTTCTTTAACCCTCAAATATCATATTAATATAATCTTATTTTATTTTATGAAAAAAAGAAAACACTTCATATTTTACAATATATTCAAAAACTCTTATGTTTTTTCATCATTCCAATTTCTGTTTCCTTTTCTTAACCTCAATTCACAGCGCATTATAATTTTCTTTTTGTTTTAATACTCTCGGAAATGTTCACAAGCATGGACAATAACGATAGAGTTTTAAAATGTATTGTGAAAATTTGGATAGTGTTTTTTTTTTATTATTTAAATATTTTTTATATCATTTTCACAGTTTGAACACATGAACACATCAATAATTAACAACATAAGTAAGTACTTATAACAAATTTATAAAAAAAAAACAGTTACGTTATAATAATTACACGGTGGTGTAAATGAAACTTAATTTTATATGAAAATCATAACAAGCCATTTTGTTATACCTATAATTAATGTATTTATATTGTATGGCAATTCTAGACGTACTGTTTTAAATATTTGATAACCACCTTTGATAATAGCTATTCAAAAGTTATTGAAAAAAATAATTAATATAATATACTTAGTAATAGTAATACGCATAAAAAATAAGAAGTTTACTTTACAGAGAATAAAATAAACAGTTTGCCATGTTGAACATTATTAGCTCATTGGTTCATTTTATTTGTATTTCTCTGTAAATGTTCAATTATTTTATTTACACCTCATTGACAGACAAACACAACGACTGTCGTGTAATTTAGACGATTTTAAAACATAAATTTATACGAATAATATAAATTTATTGCAACGACGTTTCATCATTTTGATGGGCAGATATTTTTTTAATATTCTTTAAGGTATGTTTACTTGACGGGAATCTATGAATTAGTATCGATAAAATAGTATTATGAGTAATGTAAAATTATTTATTATTTTAATTTATTTAATTAACAGTTTTAATTTGACATATTATGTAAAATGCAACAAGGAACATATTGCAGGAGAGATTGCGCCTCTTGCAATGATGCGTTACGACTTTAACCAATGAATAAATACATATCCATATCTACCTACTTGTATATTTAGTATAGGTATTATTTTATTACCTCTATGGGTTTTCCACACAAATTCCAACAACGAGTTAATAATAGTATGAAATCTATTTATATGATAACTTTCTTTATTGATAGCGTTTCAACTTGAATACAATGAGATATTAATAGGTATTTACATATAATATGTAAGATTATAATATAACAATTTGCAATAAGTACTAAGTATTAAAAGATTTGTCATAATAATTACCTTTGCTGATGTTCGTTGAGTGCATATCTGTATATAAGGTTGATTGTGTAATAAAGTGCAAGATATGCTAACAATTCTCTCCAAACTAGTTTATATACACTTCCTCTCCATCTGTTGAATAAAGAAATGTTATTATTTTATACAAATACGAGATTGCCAAAGAAAATTCATATGCAGAAATACAATGGGTATACAAACTGTTACAAAGTAGTAGCAAAGAGCTTTTTACACTAAACATTCGATTGAATGTATGCATGAAAAAATGTAAAATTAAAGTCTTGAACAATGTTGATAGAAGTGAATAGGAAAGTGTTGTATTGTTATGAAACTCTTTGTAACAGTCAGTAGAAACGTATTTTATAAAAACGCTGGCTTGTTTATCAATAGGTATAATTTTATAATTCCACAAAATGGTAGGATTAAATACTTTCAATAAATAGGTATAATATTTGTTTGAAAAAGGTAATTAATTACCTATTAAAGATACATTATTCCTACAAAATAATTTGTAAAAATCATACAACAATTTGTATTATATAAAGGCAATTTTAATTATTGTTGGTAACATAGGTAACTATAATTACATAAATCGCTAGCCAAATATAATGTTAAATAATGCATTTATTACTGACGTGTCCTTATAAGTAACACAATATTATGTAACATATTTTCATAATTTAAAATTTAATTTTGGAGACGTTTTACGCAGAGGCACTACGAAAATATTAGTTGTCTTTTTGATAGAGGAGAGAAAATTGTCTCGGATGCAATAATTTTGTTTGGACAAAACGAACGCTGTTTTTTGATTCAAAAAATTTCCAACTAGTACGTAGTTTTCTATGAAAACATTAAGGTTATGATGGACAGAAACGCTCAAAGAGAAAACTCAAAGTGAAACGTAAAAATGCTTTAAATGAAGAATACTGATTGCATCTTGTTTTAGTTGAATATGTTTAGTGGCAACAAATTTATTTTTCCTTATAAATATATACAGATTAATGTCAACGTCATTCATATTTTAATATCATTGAGCATTAATACTTTTTTGTCGTTGTCGATTTTTCTTGAATAATGTTTATTTATTTATTTTATTCTTCTTGCACATCATCATTCATAAAACAAATAAACGTTGGCGAACGTACTAAAAAAAGTATGGTAATAGTAGGTATTTACATTCCTGCTTCTAAAGCTTAGGGTTGTTGAACACGATTATCAGACGTATCACTAAAGAACATTAGTCGAATATTGATTTGAATAATATTATCTCACACCTGTTTTGATATAGCAACAAATATAAAATAATATTCTAACAAGAAATTTTAAATACTTCTATTATATAATTACTACTAATACTATTACACCATATTGGCATATCTCACAAGTGAGGTAGTCAGCAAACCAGCCGCATGTAATAAATATGCAGGGTCCTCTCCATGTCAAAAAAAAGATATTTAGGATGGAGCAAATCTTATCGTTCAACTTAAGAAGAAAATATTTTTTTCGAGCACATACAATTCACAGTTTTACAGTACCAGAAGAATACAACGAGACATATATATTAAAAAAAAAAGTATAGTGCACATCAATAGAACACATTAGGGTCAGATAGAGCAGTGGTCTCCAACCCACGGTTCGCAGAGTAAGTGATATTGGGCCCCGGAAGGAACGCGAAGGTCTTCCCTTTTTTTTGCAGAAATGTATTTGTGAAATACTCCTTAACTAACAAAACCATCGAGGAGAACGTTGGAAATTTTTAATTCCTAAACCCATTCGTAAATCTGGTACCGAAGAGGGGTGGGGGGGGGTATAGGTAGACATTTTGAGTGTAAAGTAAACAATCTTCAAAAAAAAAGTTGACCGGTTTTCGGAGAGTAACATTATAAAATCAATACTTGTAATAAAATTTATTTATTTATTAAAACAATAAACGGCGAGAGTGGTTAACATGGTGTAGCAATTCACAAATAAATACAACATACATTATAAGAATTTCAACTAAAATAATGACAATCAACGTATGCACATTAATATTAAAATAGAAAAATTCAAATCAAAGAAGTAGGTACCTATGTTATAAAAAAACATTCATGCAGGCGACCATACTACACACAAACTGGACCCATGTTTCAGTGGTCGATGTGTTCAGTATGTGCCCTCTTATACGGCATTTGGCAGACAGTTGATATGGTTTACATTTCAAATTTAGGTAATTTTATGTGAATTATTTGCAGATGAATGCAGAAAAATAAAGTTAGTATGATTTGTCGGCATAATATTAAAAGTTAATGAGGTTATCATCAATGTTATGATAATTATTATTCTTGCAACGCATAAATCATCAATACTAGAAAATAACCTACTATTAACATAATAAACATTCAACTGATGTTTTTTTCATTACATTATTTAAAAATATGCATTTATTATAATATTGTCAATGCTATTTTTTATACGTATTTTGGTTTCATTTGCACCCGTAGAATTAAATATTAATGAAAAATATTTCACAAGAATTGTGTTACGCCCAATGAAAAATTGTAACGATTTTTTAATTAGGTGTACACTGTACACTCATTATGTTAAACAAACTCTATTACATACTTTGTTACCGACATCAATATTTGATATGCAAATCAGTGCACCGAACCTTTATTGCATAATTAAAGTGTGAACTAAATCGATAAGTCACGGAAAATGTAAACTTTCAGTACCATGATATGTAGATATTAATAATCCATGTTTATGCAAGCACCATCTTAAAATATTGTTTTTTCAAATTAGCAACAGATGCATCGATTAACATCAAGTGATTCTTGAAACAATCGTTGCAATTTCAATATTTATTTGGGTCACCGTTTATTTATCTTGTGATTTCAAAACATATTTATTTTAATCATTATGATACTTGAACATGGATGTACCCAGGAGGGGTAATTGTGTCAGCTCCTTCTCAAATCTAGTAGGAAAGTTGACAAAAATTTTAGTGCAAATATGAAAAATTGCCATCAAATTGAGATGCTGCCCTCGTCTAATATGGGTGGTTCAAAAATTTAAGTGTTGCTATAGTGGTTTAAGTAGGAGTATTTATATCTACAACTGCAAATATCTTACGATAATACTAAGAATACTGCATAGTTCGTGTATGTGTCTAAATAGATATCTATTAGATACGTTTGTCATTTTGCATGTCAAGGAAAAAGTACAGTTACGATTTATTATGTGTGAGTACATATTAATAACACTTTGACAATGTGATTAGATGTATACAACTCCATTGTAATGTACTCGTAATGTACCTGATGTAAGGGTGTACGTATATTGGGTAATTAATTAGATTCGTGTTTAGAATAATGAATATTATTCACAATACAATCATATTCATTGCTAATATTCTCCTCGCCTCTCTACATCACATGTATGTACCTACTCATATAGTTGTGTATTTACTATCCGTTTGGATTTTATTATATTTTCATGTTGTTACTATTATTATTATGAATACACGGTATTTTCTAAAGCAATCACGTATCTCTGTGTACACTTAAATATTTTATAATCTAACCACAAGCATCGATATTAAAATTCACAATACACAACGCCTGCTACAGTTTCATATTTTTTATATTAAGGTGATTTTTAATGAATGCAAAGTGTTAATCTTTTCATTTGGTATTTTTATAATAGATAAAAAAAATACGTGCACGAGTCAAGTTTCCTTCGTTAAAGGTAACTTATTTAAAAATCATATTTTATATTAATGTTTATGTTTTTATAGTATTTTTTTTGTAAGGTAATAAACAAATAATCCATAAATTTGCATGGAGATGATTATTTTTACCAAAGTGCATAAAAATTCTAATTTCAATATCTGCAGGTAGGTAAATAAGTGTTAAAGCAACACAAAAAGTGAAAGCACAAATACAATGAGAAATCAAAATCTAAAGTCTTTTCTATGAATCAATGCCAATTTTTGTTAATTTATGAAGATATGTTAGTATGTTGATAGTTGATACGTAGAAGTTTTTTAATTCGGAAATTTTGAAAACAAGTATCGTATGTAAATCATATAATTGTTGATGTTTTAAAATACAATGGCTTTCTTTTAGGTAAAGGATATGTCGACTCTGAATCCACAAGTAATTGTTCACAAAATATAGCAAGAATAAAATGATAACCTATTGTAGTACCTAGTTTGGCATCATCAGAAGATAAAGTTTATCAGAACCTTCCGAGTGAAATGATCATAAAGGCATTTACTACATTTCGGATATTAATTAAGACAATAAATATCCATGACATAAATATAAGATAAACAGGATGCTATTCTGAAAATAACCAACGTAGCATAAATAAATGCCTGCATCTGGATACAAAAGAGACTCATTCCATAGGTTTGATTATTTTATTGTTTATTATATATATTTATCCATACTAACACGGCATCTCTCACAACGGTGTAGCCAGTAGATAAACTGTATAAAATAAACACTTTGATAAGGTCTTCATAAATAAAGTATTCCTGTATTGTTGTGGATATTTATAATACAAGGGCTTTCCTTAAAGGTAAAGGTTACGTCAACTTTGAATTAATAAGTAGGTACCTAATTATTCATATTCATACCAACTCATTTGTAACGAGCTAGTCTCATCTCACATACAAAATATTTTAATATTAATAAAAATATGTTCATCATAGTGATGGAATAATATGTAATCAATACGTATCGGTGATAAAATGAAATGAACATGTTCAAAGGGAGAGACGCTCGTGAAATATTGATTCGTTTTCATAACACATCAATGTCGTAACTCTTTCAAAGTGGTTTGCATTTATATTAGTTTCGTATCAATGCACACAGGAAATCAAAAAATATGTTATACCTACATACCATGATATTCTGCACGTCATCTTAACGCTCTCTTTATCAAATTAATTAGGAGAGTCCTAGAATAACTCTTTATATTTATAATAAATGTGTTTATTTTTTATAATGTTTGCTGATAACAATATTAATTAAGTATCTCCTACCGTTTTTGAAGGAGGCTTATGTGTTTGTGCAAGGATATCGGTGATAAGGGAATAGTCTATTAAGTTGATACTTATATTATTTTATTCACAAACATCGTCAAATAAATAAACTACAATAAAATATAGAAAATATGTATTGATTGAGTTGACGTTAATTTTGTAAAACTCCATTATATTTGATATAACGAAAACAAAATCGTTTTTAGTTTTACTATGTTTTATTTATTAGGTTATTAACCAGGTTGTTTTCGTTATATCAAATAGAAAATAGGGTCACATAAAATGGTATTACCTATTTCAATTTTCTAATCAGATGTTGTGAACACGAAAATTCTGACTAAAAAATAAAATCCTCAGTTTTCAAAAAATAAAAATTCTTATTTCATCTTATAAAACCATCCAACCTAAATAATCTTCGCATTAACCATAAATTATTTTCTAACCAGACGATTTTTCTCAAATAAAACTCTTCATGTTCATTGTTCATGCACGGGCATACTGGTAACCAAAGGATAAGGGCAAATTTGAGAGGTATTTGTTTTATTTTCTATTCTAGAAACTATTTACATTACATAATATAAAAAAATAAGTTCATATCATTAGATCAAGAAAAATATGATTGTTGACATCTATAAAATAATTAATTGGTCAGTACTATGATAAACCATTGCATTAAAATTCATTCTCCATTCTAATTATTGTAGGAAGTAAAATAGGTGCTAATTAGCGTCAATCATTCTTTTGTTTATGCCAAAACACTGTAAAACATAACGAATATTATCTATTGTAATTGTAAAAGATTTTAAAATTTCTGGTTTCATACTCTAATCTTTTAAGATAACTTAAATTAATATATTTCCTTATAATACAAACATACCATCACGTTACTTCCCTTGTGTGATCAAGTATAGGAGTAAATGGCCCTTGATCAAGTATAGGAGTAAAGGGCCATTTACTCCTATACTTGTACATGAGTTTTGCTTTCATTACGTTCAGACGGATCCAATTATACTTATTCATTATTTCATGTATACCAACATTATAAATATTTTGATAAGTTGATGTCGAATTAATGATATTTTATTTATCAATTCCCAATTTATTTATCAATTATTAGTCGGAGGTAAAGAATATCAATTTCGATTCTATTTTATTAATAAGTTAGTGTCTTTATAAGCGCTTTTTTAGCGCAAATTAATGATATCGCACATAAATATTTACGAGTAAACCGTTACAAACAAAGGTTTTTTTTTCATTAATGCAAATACCTACTTGTAAATAACAATGAAGATTTTTTCCTTTAGTACCTACGTGACGTTAGTTCTGCCCCGTCATTGTATTGTTTATATAAGTGCAATCACCACGAGGTGCCTATAAAAATTTGATATGCATACAACTAGTGTCTTGACATTAATAATTCTAACCATTTATCGTAAATTCAATTTCATAGATAAGATATTTCATCTTAAGTAAATAATTATCCATCGTGCGGTAAAAATAAAGACATCCTCTCAATCTGATGGCTAAGATCAAACTGCAGTAGTAACAAAATCATGATAAACATATTTGATATCATTCATAATATTTTATTTTTTGGTACTTTGAATGACTTTGAATGATACACAATTTTACTCTAATAAATACTTGTGTTAATTTAAGATTCTTCAACTGTATTCCATGATATTTAAATTGCGTAAACCTGATTAAATATTGATAACAAATGAAAATATTGTTTAAGCATATAAAAAAATGTTTTTATCATACAAAATTGATAGTTTGCCTTTATGTAATTAGTCAGATAATTCATCATTGCTTTATTAATGTTTTTATCACAATCATATATCTAGGAGGATAGTTTTGAACCATTCAAATTGACAATGACCTAAGAAGTCAAAGAACGTCTCTCTCTGATTTGTTTGATCTAAAGTAGAATGAAATGCTTGTTTTAATTTACCCAATTATAGAACTCAACTACTTGTACAGCAATGCATTAAAAATAACGATTAACATTCTTTTGGCGAAGTAGTATTTTAACAAAGCTTTCAATATCCGTATTTTAATACATTATCAATTAGATGGTCTATTTCACATATACATATCTTTGATAGATATAAATAAATATACAAGTTTTTATGATCCAAAAGTTTTCTAACTCTCTAAAGAAAAGAATATTTGCATTCTTATTTTACTAACCGGCGCCACTGGTGTCGTCAACCAATGAGACGAGTAATCTATCTTCGATAGTAGCTACCTACATGCCGTATCGATATTATTATTTGTTCAATCACTTTTACATTGATTGAGGGATGTTGCAGCATGACGAATGCACAGTGAGGTGATGATATTGACAACATGTTCATTATCAATGTCGGAGAATATTGTTTCGTATTACCTTAGTATCTGTGACATCTCGTGTATTGAATAAGGCCTATTGATAATATTGTATCACAATTTTGCATGCAAATGTATTAATCGGATACAATGTCATAATGTCATATGAATAATATTTCTATTTAGAGTAAAAAATATGAATGTGCAATTTATAAATGACTTTAAAATTGTCATGAGAATATAATATTGTCAATAACAAAAATACTGTCATGAGCGATTACATCTTCGTAATACTCATATGAACATTATTATACCCATTTCATTATTTATCATCATAGATAGGTACTAATAGTTTTTTTCAAATACGCCATCAAATATGTAATACTATGTAATATCAATCCTATGCTTTTTCATGCCAAAGAAAAGAAATTTTAGAAAATTATTTTTTATTTTTAGAAAATTTGTTGACTTGTGATCAAATCCAGCATTCAGAACGAGGTTTCTACTTTTTTACAGATTATCATTTTCCTTGCCTAGAGTATACTACTAATCTTGAAAACCAGGTGTGTTTTCAGTATTATAATGATACCTACTTTGTAATATTTAATACCAATGGAAAAGTGAATATACGATTCTATTTTAACTCCATCAGCTACATAGTCTTCGTACATGTTTAATAAATGATTGTTGCTGATGCCGAGAAAAATAATGCAAACACGTGATAATAATTTTATTAGTGTTTGTAACACGTACAAGATTCAATGGCTAGTTAGTCTAATACTTGGTACACGTATTATGCATACTGTGGGAGCTTCCAACATATTGTATTCGAGATAATACATATTTACCACGTGAGATGAAGGTATCTACATAATGTATAGGTGCTGTGTGTCTGTATTTTTTAAGATGATAATCATCCTTGATTATAATATTATGATATTGGTACTACTGCTTCATACATAAATAGACACGAGGTTGATAAAATATTTCAAATAGTATAAGTATTATTTAATATTGGTGTTTTATAAATTTAACTTTTATTTTTTCTTCTTTTCTTTTTAGAAACTTCTTTCTCATCTATGAAAATTATCCAGATTGAATCAACTACGAAGGATAAGGATATCTTCTTCTTCAAGTGCCTTGTCAGAGGCCTGAGTCAATAACACACTTTCGCGTCACGTTCCCGCTCCGTTAGCGTTCGGGTGCAGACGAAGTTGCAAGCAAGTGTCAATTTCGTTGCTAAGATACACAATAGTTACGAAAATTAACACTTTGGCGCAACATCGTCTGCACCCGAACGCTAACGGAGCGGGAACGTGACGCGAAAGTGTGTTATTGACTCAGGCCTGTCCCCTCAACGTTGGCGATCACCTCGGCGAACTTGTCCCTGATGCGCAGCTCGAAACAACTTTTCCACACTTCGGATACCGGTCCACTCCCTTATGTTTCGCAGCCAGGACATCTGTCTCCTACCGGGACCTCGACGTCCCTCAATTTTTCCCTTCAATATCAAATTGATAAGGATATAGTTGACTTAATTCCATCATGTGTTACTAAGAAAACATTACTGAACAAGTTAGGGAACAATCAAAAAACAATTTATGTGTTTTTTAGTGAGATTTATGCAAGTGAAGGATTTTGTACAAGGAAGGCGCTGCTTAGGGCTGAGGATCTGGGTTACTGGAAACATTTTGTTTATACCTATACAAACGATGGTTGCGACCTGAGTTTTCATAAATTATAATAATAAAATATTCGTTAAATTCAATTATATAAAAATCTCGCGGACAACTACAAGTTAATATCCAAAAATTAAACATTTCGAATGAACCTACATATGAATTTATTTATTATTTATTTATTTTAATTATTTCATAAAGTTATATACAATACCAGCAGTCAATTAATACATACAGTATCATAAATAATACATACAAATAGGTATTGTACCTCATGAGGACAAGTCCTGTGTAAATGTAGATATTATACAAAACAAAATACTTAATATAATGCTGGTGTATTTTATTTTTTGTTATACTACACGCTTAGAAAACAAATTTTACAGCAAGGATTAGTAAGTACCCACACTTTGCTTAATAATATTACAAGGAAATATAATACATATTATGAAGGTATACACGTAAAAATGGCGGATCTACACACATACACGGGTAGGTTTTAAGTGTTATGTTAGTAGTATGATATAATAATAAGAATAACATGATGGATGCTGGACTTAATGTTATAAGTTAGATCCGCCTTCAAGGTTACTGACCCACCAGGTAGGTTGGTATGTAGGTATGTTTATTTATACCTACCTAACTAACACTGAATAATGCAATAGAATGTACTTACTAGTAGGTTATAATACTGTGTATGGTTTAACTTTGGAGTCACATCACACTAAACGTCTTATTGATTTATGTAAGTTGTAACAAAATCGATACATTCCTTTCACAAAACGTAGAATCTTCAGTATCTACTATACTAAAAATAATAATAATAATAGCGTCGGATTGAACAATGTTCGTAACTTCTTAACGTTTATTTAAGTAATATTATGAAGCATGAACAAAACGGTAATGCTCAACGATCATCTTTGTCTCGATAATATTTCAAGTAAATGAAAGGGAGTTCGACAAGTCAGACAATGTCCCCATTTGATTCAACACAATATATTAAAAAAAAACAGTTCAAAATTGCGTGCGGTTCTTTGTTTTTTTTTTAAATAGTCCCAAATTGGGTTTCCATTTTATTTAATATGGTTGTGAAGAAATGTTGGTATGTACTACACGTATGTTAATGAATCATAATTCACATGTTGTTTTTTTCACGAACCGATAATTTAACATAATTATGTTTAATATTGTAAGTCTATCTAGATGTACTTTGATACTGAGACAGTTCACAATTATACATGCATATATACGATGTAAGTATCAGATCATTTTTAACCGCAAATATTTTAATAGGTGTTTTTGCGGAAGTTATAAGAAAACCGCAAATCTACGTACTTTTTCTTTGACTTGGAAATACTGTAATACTAATATTCATCAGACATAGATATTTATTAGTCATCTTGAATTATATCAACGAATGGTCAAGGACCTTATCGATATAACGTTAGGTATGTAAAACACGTTCCAATACAGAATGTTTTGAAATAAATATTTGAATATTAAGTTCATTTTACTGTTGATATTCTTCTTTAAGTGTCCTGTTAATGAACTCTTAGTGTTTCTGTGTAGAAAGCCATATTCTTCAGAGCCAACTTGCAAATTTTCATAAAAGCTTCACGAAACAATCGAAAATAAGACACGATACCTATATGAATCAGGTTGACTGAAACAGCCTGAATATTGATTAATTGAATATGAATAGTAATTAATTAATGGTCGGTCATTGGTGGAATTATTACATGAGGTATAAAACATGCAGCATCCTTACTCTATTTTACTTAAAAGTAAGTCTGTAAACTTTGAAAAGAACAAAATTATTAAATATATATTATATAAAGTTTTCTCAAATATATAATATCCTTACATATGTATTATGATGGGTATTAAAACTGCAGGTCAATATTTCTTAGAAATAACTTGTATTTTTGTTTTGTCTTGATAAATAATGGTACTAGGAACTAATGGGCGTCTCTATATGCAACGTTCGAGGAAATATCTTCTGCATTATAATAATAAAATATACTTCCTAATAAAAACTGGAAGGTAAAGAGTTCATGTTAGGTATATCATTAGCAACACCAGATACTTATCTGAAGGACGATTAAAGTAAAAACTTTAGGAAATGCATTATAATTATTATAGACACGAAGAAACTGAATCCATGACATTATGAAGAACGTGGTGTGTTGTGGATATAAAATTTAAATAAACAAAAAAGTATGACATTACAAGGTGGAGATGCGTGGGTGAAGGTAACGCACATATTTAAATGCTTCATGATATGGATATGGAATAAAAATATTACTTACTCAATTTTTTTGACTACAAACAAGATTTTTTTGTTTAACTATCGCTTAATGAAGTGTTCAAAATATTAAAATCGCTTGAACTTATACAAATTCATATACGTTATAAAATTGGTATAGATGTGTATGAGTTTGTTATGTATGTAAACTTATATAGGTGTATCATAAAATAAGCACAATCATGATATAATGAGTATGCTATCATGTGATATGAAAAAGTAAATTACAGCCACTGAATCTGTTGCGGATTCCGACGAAAAACCAGATCTTCTCAATAATTTATATTTTATATTATTATTTTATTATTATTATTATTATTCTCTTTAAATTTCCTTTGCACATCATTACAGCTTTAGGCCAATGCGATGTGCAAAGAGATACAATTTATACATAGCAACACAATATTTAAAACAAAAACAAACAAGCAAACAAAAGATCACCACAGAATGTTCGTTGCCTCAATTAAGGCAACGAACTCTCTGTAGGACAGAAAAAATATGACACAGTTCTGAGCCAACAAATTAAAAAATACCATTGCTCTGTTGGCCGGAGAATTCATCGCCAAATTCGTTCTTCCATGGGTAGGATAGAACAACAAATGCCCCCGCGATCTATTGTAGGAGTGTGGTACGTAAAATGACAGCTCTGTCAAAATCATTGGATTATGAATTATTCCATTCAACAATTTAAAAAAATGTTTTAGTAAGAAAAATGTTCTTCTCCTCTCAAGTGTATCATAACTCAAACATCCAGCGACAAACAATGAAGGATACAGAAATGGGTAACATCCATACGTTCGATAATACAGATGTCTTAAAAATTTCTTTTGAACCTTTTCAAGCATTAGAGTATATCTGCTTTCATGCGGATTCCACACAATTGAATTCGACTCGAGAATACTCCTAACCATGGAATCGTACAATGTTCTCAAAGTAGATTCATTTTGAAAGTACTTCGAATTTCGCAACACAAATCCTAATGTTCTAAATGCTTTCTCAGTTATATTGTTGATATGTACAGAAAAATTCAAATCTGTAGTGTATGTTACCCCAAGGTCTTTTGTCTCCTGTATTCTGAGTAGTATACTACCAGCCATATGATAATTGAAAATAACCTTGTTGTGATTTCTCGTATACGACATTGCGTTGCACTTTTTAATACTAAAACCCAGTTTATTTGTATTTGACCACTGCATTATCGAATCAACATCCTTCTGCAGCAAATGTGCATCATCAACATCAGCAATGGATCTGAATAGTTTCAGGTCATCGGCAAACATTAAATATTTAGAATGCTCAATAAACTGGCCAATGTCATTTATAAAAAGTGTAAATAACAGTGGTCCCAGATTTGATCCCTGAGGTACACCAGATTTCGCAAAATACTCCGAAGATCTACTTCTATTATATGACACAAATTGTTTACGATTCTGAAAATAAGACGCAAACCACTTCAATAATCCACCTGAAAAACCAAATGTGCCCAATTTCATCAACAGTACATCGTGATCCACCCTGTCAAAGGCTTTTTCAAAATCCGTATAAATGACATCCATTTGCTGTGAATCATCCAAGCTCTGGCTGATATAACTAACAAAGCATAACTGATTAGTTGTCGTCGATTTACCCTTACGGAAACCATGCTGTTCGTCGACCAAATAAGAATTACAATTAAAATAAATTATTTTATGTAACATTATTTCAAATAATTTTGCTGGAGCCGAAAGAATTGCCACAGGTCTATAATTTTCAATGTTAGATCTATCACCTTTTTTATAAATGGGTTTAACTCTTGTGGTTTTCCACTTTTCAGGGAATATACCACTACTGATTGATAAATTAAAAATAAATGGTAGCACTTCGCACAAATAAAATTGACCACCCTTGATCACAAATGGAGGTATCTCGTCAGGGTCAGCCGCATATTTAGGCTTTAACCTAGAGAATGCATCAGTTACATCAGACAGAGTAAAACTTGTTATATTTAAGTGCTGATTTGCTACTGAGGACGATGACGCGTCATCTACATTTAAAACTGGAACATCGTCACGATACACAGAAGAGAAGAAACTCGCGAAGGCACCCGCTATATTCTCTCCCCCCATAAAAGAAACATCATTCAGTGTATAACTCAAAGGTTCAAAATCACTTTTTGATTTACTCTTTATGAAATTCCAAAATTTTTTGGGTTCATTAGCAATATTTTTTTCTGCTTCATCAACGAACTTATTAATATAATATATGAAGTTAGCGAATTGTCTTACTCACACTGATATATTCTATAAAATAATATGTCTTTTAGCGGTAAATGCCAATTATGAAGTAATTAAAATACCCGAAATATTAATTTGCCAATATTGTTCATACCAAGACATGGACAAGCACTAAACCTAACATCTTTCTTGATTGGTAGAATACATACGTATCCTTATAATAATACTTGGAACATTAAATAAATATAGGTATTATCAATATTTTGTTTGTTGATAAATATTTTGGATGTATGTAAGGTAGTACTAATACATTTTCAAGGAGAGAACAACTGACGTCAATGTTACAGGAACTACGCTGGATAAGAGACGTATTATACGTAGACAGAGAATAATAACGAGATGGACAGAATAAGTAAAGCAGATCGAAACTCCTTAGATCTTCAAAACAAGGCAAAGTACTGCATAGGGCAGAAGTGATGGCGAATGGAAATATATTCCAACAGATTGTCAGGAAATCATGCCATCCCTTATGAGAAAATCTACGAGAGAAAGAGAGCCCACTAACCCCTACTTAATTATACATTATAGGATCGTATAGCTCAAATTCGGCTTTGAACAGAATACAACGATCTGGCAATGAGTTTGCCAGTGTTGTAGATATATATGATGCTTCACTGTCAAAATTTAGAAATGAAATAAGGAAATCATTACTGGCAACTCAGGTTTCACCAAAAAGTTAATATTTATATTGTTGATTGGTTTGGTATATTGGTGTTATTGTCGCTTGTTGTTTTTTGTTTTCTGTTTGTGACATTTGGTATTGTGTTTTCTCTGTCTCAAACTTTTCGTGTGACGGATACGTGTACTTCCAATTGTTTGTTGAATGAATTTTGATTGTTACCGTGAATTTTGACTGTTTTGTCTGGGAATTCTTTATTGTTAATTTTAACGTTTGACTAATTTATTATTGATTTTAACGTTCGACTAATATTTTGAATTTCTTCATTTATTGATTGTTGGCAGTTATCTTACATTTTATATATTTTAATTGCTTTGTTTACTTTTTTAAATAGTGTTTATAACATTTTATATATTTTAATTGTTTTGATAACTTTTTTATGTAGTATGAATCGTCGACTGTTGAATTGCAAGTTGTTTTTATCGGTTTATTGTATTAATGCTTGTTTTTTGTTTAATACTGTGTTGATACTATCTTACATATTTTATTATACTTTTTTAATTTTTTGATACCATGTAATTGATTTTTTATTCTTATAAAAGCTTTTAGCTGTATATTTGTGTATAAATAAATAAATAAGTAAATTTTAAGTGAGAAATGAAATTGTATAATGTAGGTATGTAGTGTTATTGCAATATTTCTTACGAACATATTATTATTATTATGGTTATTTATAATAATATAATCTACTTTACCTTGTCTCCGAATTGACGCTATAAACATTCACGATAATTCCCAATAGTACAGTACACAAGTTCGTACTACTGTACTGTACTTATAAACATAGTAGGTATGCACAGCATACTACAAATAATAATAATAATATTAATAATAACATCGTGTAGTGAAAACTGTTTTGGCTTGTTAATATTGCTGTCGCCGCCCGACACTCTGTTGCAACTATTGTAATTGAAATAAATATAAATACATAGATATATGTACGTAATACATACTAATAGTACTAATAATGTTACATATTATATTATAATACTCACTTGATCAGGAAATTAGGAAACCTTATGGGTAAAAAACGAATTACTGTACCCGTTAACAAGCTGCTGCTATTTCATTACTGGCGTATTATTCGCACGAAATATTATGTTCAATAATAAATGATGAGTGCAATTTTGATTAACTCAGAGTAGAGTCAATTAGTCATGGAACGCTCTTTGAGCTATTTTATGCTGATGGTTATCCGACTGCTTGAAGGGCGCTGGTGAAAGTATAAGTTTTCTCCTTTCTTCTGAAACTGTTAATTAACTCATTGGATTGCATGTTTGATAATATATCACCGGGCAATCATAGCGCCAAAAACTGTCATCAAATATTATGTTCTCGCTCAATGATGGTCTAAGAAAAAGATCAAAGATTCTTCTAAGAAAAAAATCCGCGACGCAATATTTAAAATAATTGTATGATAATGAGAAACAAATACATGTAACTAAAATGTGACTTTTAATATCATACAAATTACTATTATGTTGTTATTTAGGCTTATCTAATACGTGAAACTATTAAATTATCATCAGAATTGTTATAAAAGAAGTGGATATAATGTTTTTAGTTTTTCTATAAGATTGTGCAAATATATTTAAAGAAGAAGAATTAATAGGTACGTTAAGTTATGTAAGAATTGTGATATGTTAATAAATATTAAAAGTTTATTTCATTTAAAACGTATACCAATGTTAAATACATTCACAATAGTATCATCAACAGACAAGATGAAAACTGGTACAGTACCCAGGTATGCATTTACATTGTTTTCGTACAAGGAGTGACTGGTATTCGAAGAATAAAAAAACATTATTTGACAGTATGGTCCTCAAACAACACATAGGTAGCTATGCGGAAGATTAAATATTATTATTAATTCAATTAAATTTCTATATAAAAACGCATTCAAGGACTTAAAACATTGATGTGAAATACCTAGTTGATTTTTATATTATAAACGATAAAATAATCATATATGCAAACAAATAAATCGATTGAAAGCGAATACATTTAAAAAAAAATATATTGCACTAAAAATGTATAAAAAAAAACGAACAGAGGTACTGATTATTTTATGTTTATGGGTTCACTTCGACACCACAGGATATGACTTTTCTCAAATATCTTTAGAAATGGAAGTTTATTTATATAATAGCATATAATTATTATGCTGTCTTGAAATTCTCCAGGTATTTAAAAACATAAGGTTTGTTACTTATAATATTTTTATAATTTAATGTAAATCGTTTATTTTTTACGAAATCTATATTTTGTAGACATCATATAAAGAGGATATCATAATCCAATACTAGACTAAGTATATTATAATTATATAATACTACTTTGTAATAATAAGTATAAAAAATGATAATTGACACTTGAGCATATCTGAAGACAGGTACCTGTAAATAATAATTTGTTTTGTTCATAAATTACTTACATGTGCAAATTAGTAAGAACAGGTTAGACTTGGTATCAATAATATGTATCATAATAATAATTTTCTCTATGGAGTGGATATTTTATTAACGAATAACTATCCACAAAATATAAGACATGTGAATGATGTCGATTATATCATTTTGTATCAAGGTATACTCGTGTATCCAAACGACTCTTGAAGATTTTGTTATTAAAATTCTTTAGTCTTCGTACATATTAATATTTACATTTGAAAGTAATTTTGAACAAGATTTGGTCTCCCACTCTTTTCCGTAAGTTTTCGAGTGTCTTGTAAAAAACAGCTGTTAAATAAAAACATTTACATCTTAAATTCAGTAATGAGGTTTGCCACCATCTCGAACGTCTTATTTTTTAATTGGCACGACGTGGAAGCTTGCATGTTTATTACGTGCAAGCTGTTTGCTACATGTGAAATATGCCGTAAATATATAGATAGATAAATAAATATAGAAAGATAGATTATATACTTTTTTAATAGGGTTTGCACCAGTTTTGACAGGACTTGTAAAAACAATCCATGCCTAGATCCATTCGCCACAAGCTTTAGTAAATTTAAAAACAATCTGGTGCAGCTATCGGCTTTTGGATCCAGTACTACTCGTTGATAGGGTACACTGTAAATTAAAATGTTTTACTAAAATACCTAATAATATTATCGTCACCATTTAACACCTATATTTATATTATTATTATTACATTTTTTGTCATAGCTGCAGTACATTGTATGTATACCTATCTATATAATAAGTTTACACCAGTGTACATTGAATTAGGTTGTATTCCCTTCTCTCTTCCTTCCTTCCTCTTCTTCTTTCTATAATTATTTTTTATATATTGTCCTGTTAAATTGTTCATAGTTTAGATACTTTAATTGGCGATGTAAATAATAAAATAAGTATTATTGTATTATTCATTGTTAAAGCTGTTGTATCTATTAAAATAAATAAATAATAATAAAAAAATTCGGAGCGTTTATCTAATAGAAATTTACTCATCGATTTCATACTTTGCTAATGGTATAAAAATGATATCGAATTCATCCCAAAATACTGCGAAAAATATATATTCAAGCAAACATGCGCTTATAAAAATATATCTACGAACTTATTAATAATAATTTATTGTATGTACCAAAAAAAACTATGATTAGATAATGCGCGGAGAAAAATGCAATAAGATTAATGGATGTAGATCAATTACTAATACAAATACACGAGCTAATAATATTTAAGAGTAGTATTGAGTAATATGCAACGACATAACTGCTTGATTATGTATTTTTAAATTATTCAAGTATTTATGTTTTGATGTAGCATAAAATTCGACGTCTTTATTTAGGTATATATCAGTCTCATGTTTATAGATTTTTTTCAGCCGAACCCCCTTTTCTAAATTCATTAAAGTATTTTTTGGTCCCGACGTATAGGCATATTATTGATGAAAAATACATATTTAACCCGTTCAATACTATTTTGAAGGAATAAATTTAATTAATGCATCATTTTCTTATTATTATTTATATATGTATATAGAATATATTATTACTATGGACAACCTCCTCAAAAAATCTATTGCTGGCCTTGGTGGTATACCTCTGCCGCCTCAGCGGGAGAAAAGCGAAGCGTCTGTAGGAGTTTTACACTATCTGAAATATGCGGATGACTTAGCCCTGTTTTATTCGCTGCGGACATTATTGCAGTGCAACACCAATATTCTATATGAGAATTCATTACACCTTGGCCTTTGAATCAGTAGGTACTGGTTAGAGGGAGTATAATCTCAATCCTTCTAAATGGCTATGAGTCTTGGCATCAAAACAATTCTCAACAGCGGAAGACAACAAGAAGAAAGTAAGTAACGAAGAAGATTTTGGATGCTAGATGGTATGACCATGTCGCGAATGATTCTGCGCACCAGTAAACGCAAGCACTCAGCAAAAAAATAACAATAAAAAATCTGTAGCTTCTGTGATACAGTAAAGACGATGACCTTAGGTGGATTATGTATTAAAAATGTCCAGTGATAGTTGATCACAAAGTGCACCGTTCATTCATGCAAAAATAATGATTATTATAAAAGTTCATAGTACATTATTATTATATTGGTAATCGTATTGTGTATTCAATATCTACAGATATACATTATTTTGTAGGTATGACTTACCTACCTGTGTGATACAGAATATAAAAGTAGTTCTTTCAGCGTCCATACATAGAATGATAACAATAGACACCTATGGAACATTGTAGGTACCTACCTTAATAGTCATTACAATCAATGTAATAGGATACACTCATGCAGACAATACAGATAAGTATAATACTAAACTTGTCCCATTGCAATGCATGATTCATGTTTATTGTATTGAAATGTTAACTTTTTGAAGTGATCAATATATACCGACTTAGCTGCAGTTATTTTAGTTATAGATTTTTGTGGCACAAGTATTGGAAAAGAACATTTTGTGGCAGAAAATAGTATTACCAATCACATTGATCATCTCGTCATTACACATTTCTTGTATAACGTTTACCATAAATTGTAATATAAAACTTTGTATGAAATATAGAATTCTGTACCAATCAATATACGAGTATATCATTCCAGAAAATTAGGAATTCAAGGAGAGATGCGACACATTACAAATAGGAAAATTACATAACGAACGGTAAAAAACTCAAAACATGTAAATGGTGTTGTTGATTGGTGCATATTTTTAAAATGAGTTATCTAGTTTAATACTATATAATACTGTACCATCACAGCATATCCCACTAGTGGGCTAGCCAGCAGATCAGTTACATGCAAAAAACATGCAAGCCGTCCTCTCCATGCCAACAAAAATTAAGACATTCGAGATAGGGGGAAAATCTCATTGCTGAATTCAAGATGTGAAATATCTTCATTTTTCGAACATATGTTTTTTTACAGGACACTCGAAAACTTTGGGAAAGAGTAGGAGACCAGTTATTTTCTGGATAATCCATGGAAAAGGTTATTATTAGATATTATAGAAAAAAAATTAAAGGAGCAAAAGATTAATTTCAATTGAATCGAATGCTTATTTTTTATATTTGTAATTAGGTATACCTATGACTTTAATATTTCAGAATTACCTACTGCACATGGAGAAAAAGTTAAAAGTGTGAAAGAAAATATACACTCATAAGAAAATAATCACAATATTTATATTAAAAAAAACTATTGTTCATATACGGAAAACAAATAATAAATATTTGATATTTCAAAGGTTAGGGTTTGACGCAATATTTCTTTTTCTACTGAATAATCCTGTATTTGTAAAATATAAATGTATTGTAATATATAATAGCTTTCATAGAAAACTCATAAACTATTATTCACTAAAACAGCTATGTGATATCAAAACAATTACTCAAAATGGTACCTAATAACAATTATGTTAACTATACGTGAGTTATGAGTTATAAAAATTATGTTATAGATTTCAATAGCTTGCTACATAAAGTGGACCGTAATCAAACAGTGAATGACTGAATGAACAACGGTTACCTAAAAACGACACAAATATAATAAATAAAATGCTTGTAATTATTCAACATCCGTTAGCTTTTGTATAGGAACATTGTATATAAATTTGATAATATTTTGTATTGTTAGGATTATTGCCACTATTTTGTCTCCCTACTTTCTATAAAATTCAAAGATTTTATCACATACAAATTAAAAACAAATGTAAAAAATCATATTATTTTGCCTAAAAAACGAAAAACAAAAACATGTATGTATTAGTGATCATGACGTTATAGATAAATGTGTGGATTTTGATATTTCTACACAATTATGCCAAAATATTTAAGATATTTTTGTGCAAACTAGTTCGTCAAATTAAATTATAATCACATTATTTTGATTCTAATGTATGGAGGAATATATGGATATTTTATGGTTGATTTTAATCGGTGTGAGTTTATATACCTACCGTACATCTCGCATTGCTAGTTCTATAGATACATACTAATTATCGTTGCGAAATACTCCTTTCGAAAGAAAAATTTCTTGGAAAGTATTGCTGATATTTAGTGTTACTTGAAATGTAAAAACCCAAGACCGAATGAAATAAATGTCAACTGTTCATAATGCCATTGAGATCATTGCAAGTGTATTGCACTTATCGTTAAATAAACATGTGAAATAAATCATGAAATAAGTTAAGGTCATAATAACAAAGAAAAGTTTATGAATAGTTTGCAAGTGAAACACTTGCGTGATACCTATGTTGTGTTATTGTAGGTTACATATTTAATATTAATTACATGCAGAGAAAAGCCGAGCACAAAACCCATCAAATATTATGCATTTTTTCTGAAATGCATTACGAAAAAATATGCACGGTTACTGCATCGAATATAATGGTGATAAACATAATGCTGGTGAATTGAATTATAGGTACATTTATAATTTATATAAATTTAATTATTTCCGTGTAAAACGATTCATAATAATTATGTTTCCTCAACAACAGTACAGAACACATTGACGTTAAATTCCATTATAAGTATAGCATATTATTTATAAAAGAGACTACAGGTAAATTATTAATTTGCGAGACAACATTCGCCGTCAAACTGGCATGGAGAAAAAAGGAATAAAATCGAAATCTATAACTCAAAGTCAAAGAAGTCAATAATTAATTTAGTGATATAGAGATTTGTAGTGATAAATATCCAAGGTTGTTCTTTATGGTTTTCAGTATATGTACGTATATGTCGCTGGAGTTATTTTAGAAGCATGACGAAGTTATTTATATATTTAAATATAATTTCCAATACATGAAGCTGTATTGGAAATTATATTTAAATAAATAAATATTTCAAACAAATTCAAAATTGTTGAAAAATGTAAAGAAATAATATACATCAGATTCTGTCAAATTAATATTAATTCATTCAAGAGATGATATAACAGTGTATGAGAAAATCAGCCAGTAATAATCTGTTTTTAAATTAACACGAATTTTATTGAATTGAAATTATTGTAGGATTTTCCTTAAACAAAAGAATATTGAACACCAAACAGATACTTGTAAAATTAATATAATAATTATATACTGCCTGTAACATTACCGTATAAGTTATGCCAGTGAATTAATTATTTAATACTGTACAATAATGGTGTACTTTCGATTTCTATGAGTATGATCAATGCCACTAAACCTTACAATTTGATTTCGATACTTTGTACTATAAACGTAGTTGTTTTAACCAAATTGAAACTAAGCACCGTTGATTTTATAATCATTACAACTTAATTAGTCTTTATTCATAATAAACCATATATTATATTATTTCTGTATATGTATCTAATTATTACCTATTAATAATTGTATGAGCTTTTAAAACTCGAAAAAAATTAGCCTTATACATCTTAACTTATTCTATGGCAAGAAGTACTACTCTTAGTTAAGAATTTTTTTTTGTAATAAAAACCTCAATAATTAAAAAAATGTCTTTCCATACATAGGTATATCATTTCATTCATTCATAACACAATAGTCTGTGTGCTGTAACTATGTACAAGTTACCAAACACTAACGATGCGCAACAAGTGCACAATTAAATAATTTTATTGAGTTTTTGAATATCAAATAATTGACGAGGCACGATGCTTGATAAAGGAATATGTTTATTCAAAAAATATCTTGAGAAAAAATATTACCTGCTGAATGTTATGTAAGGCCGATTTAGAATTTGATAATTGAAATATCATGATGTTTGAATTTCTAATGAATTGATCTAATGGCAGTCATTCTACTCATTAGCAAATCGATCATTTGATCAAATAATTTGTTTTCAGGTATCAGTAAAGACCTTGTTATTCTGGAATATTAGTTCCAAATAGTTATATTAGTGATCGTTAGGTCGCGTTAATTATTTCTTTATCAGATATTTTAGATGAAAAACCAAATATATACCTACTAGATTGGTCTTCAAAGGAATAATCGGTCACGCGGCCGATCAAATTTTGCTTCCAGTTTTAAACTGACGTTGGTTGAGAAAGTTTGTAAGACAATATATTGCTAATATTTGAAATATATCGATGTTGGAACACAAAAATTCCGAAAAAAGGTACCGCGCTGTAAGTCTAGTATGTCTATGTGAGGAACATTAGAAACTGCTGATGGAGGGTCTTTTTACTTTTTAGATGATTCTGAATTACTGCTGTTTATTAACTACCCTAAAAGAAGCATATCACAAGGATTTGAAGAAGAAAAATGAACATATTTATTTGTTATGTAGTTAAAATTATTATACTTAACACAAATATATATGCAAGTGAAATACATGATAAATAAATCAAATATTATACAAGTGAGTTGATT
The DNA here is from genome assembly GCA_947579605.1 of Athripsodes cinereus. NCBI lineage: Eukaryota > Metazoa > Arthropoda > Insecta > Trichoptera > Leptoceridae > Athripsodes > Athripsodes cinereus. Next base: position 14,248,125 of record OX388329.1, read on the forward strand.
TTTTAAATTAAAAATAGAGAATAGTTGTATATATATATTTTTTTTATATTAAGTCGCCCGGTAGCTTAATTGGACAAAGCACATCTCGCGACAAGATATTTTTTATATACATTTACCTACATGAACATATTATTTTAACTGATATTATTTATCACTGAATAAAGACGTATTGTATGTCTTCAAAGTCATATTTGTAACGCATCTAATATGTTGAGTACACATAGATTTTTTCTCAAATGTTTGCCTACTAGTTAATATAAATGTTAATAACAAAATTTGTAAATAGCCATAATCGTGTTATAATGGTAATTCTTCGATAATATTTGTAGAAATTATTGTTAACTAACAGACATATTTACTTGCAAGGCTATAGTCTCCTAGTTTATATAAATATTGACATCTACACGAATATTCAGAGCACTTCAAAAAGAAACTTAAACATAAGCTGCGTTACTTAGTTCTTTGGAGAAATAAAAACTACCGTCTTAAAAATATTTTAAATTTATGCTATAGAAAAAAATAATACCCATCTAAAAATAATGATTGTCCAAGAATATATACAGGTTATACGCAACAACAAAAAAACAGCAAACATAATATACGCAAGGTACACGGAAAAGTAATTTGAATCCAAATTATAATGATCGTGATTATGTGCAAATAAAATTTTTGAAAGCAGCTTCATAACATACGTAATAAATATACTTTTTATAGTTTATTTTGAGTTTTTTTTTATCAAATAAATATAATAACTAATAAGTATCTACTGAAGATAGTATCAAATTAAAACACCTGTTTTAACAACATATCGATACGTCATAAAATATGATAGGTACCTACTTATTACTAAAACAAACAATAGAAACAACAAACAATGTTTTTTTGTCTTCATACCTAAGTGATTCGATACATTTTTATTGATAATCTTTCTCATTCTCTAAAAAAACGATACGTGCATTTTTTTTCATCAATTTTCCAAATTGTACATAGGGCCAAACTTTTAGTACTTTACTTTTTCGGGCACTTGCCTTTAACAGAACGCTCGAAAAGTTACAGAAAAAAGTGGAAGAGCATTAACTTTGTCAGACGCTCCAGAGAACTTTTAGTGCATTACCAAATATTTTGCTTAAGGTTATTACAACGTACAGCAAAAAAAATCATCACGTGGTTTTCATAGCAGGGTAGGCAGAAGGGTTAAAGCGCAAATTTCTCCTATCCTTGCATAAATTTTTCGCTTCCGTGAATGTCACAAAATTCTCTTGTATTCAACCTTACCTCCAAGCATTATTCATATCAGCTTTCCTCTTTATACGTATGTATGTATACGAAGAAAATTAAAATTTATAATCGAACATATTATTACAAATTGTGTTGAAACTAGCGTGTGATTACAAATGAACAGAATGAAACAGAAGCACTATAGGTATTTATAAATAGATGTCGTTTTATAACTTATGTTCAGGTGTTAAAGAGGAAATAAAAGATCATATTTCTAGGATACCTTTATACTTTGACATAAATACGATAAGAATAGATTGTATAATTCTTAACTACTCAGAAGCACGTATATCTTTCAAAATCATATAGCGTGATGTGTTATTTCTATTCTAATGACACTTTAATGAAACTATGAACTGAGGTCACCAATTCCATTACATGATATTTATGATCCCTGAACTATGCAGTCACTTCAATACTTAGTATTCATGAGTAGAAATGTTTTAAGCAAAATATTGATAAAGTATAGTTTTTTACACTTACGTATGCAAGCGAAATTTGGACGTGGTTAAAGAAGGATGAGAGTGGAATAAATGTTGTGGAGATGCGATCACTGAGATGAATGGTAGGTAAAACACTGCGTGATAGAGTGAAGAATGAGGATATCAGGAGAATGAGTGGATATGAGAAGAGAATTGTTTATAGAGAGCATATAAATAAATTGAGATGGTTTGGTCATGTGGAACGAATGGAAAGGGAAAGTATAACAAAAATGAATGAATGTAGAAGAAGTGAAGGAAGCATTTAAGGATAGATCAACATAGCGTTCCGTTCTCTCTGCCTACCCCACCTGGAACACGGCGTATATATATTTAAAAAAAATTAAGATATGATTTATTATAAAAAAAGAATGATAGCACATAGATTTTTTGAGTGGTATAAATAATTAATGTCTATTTCTCACATCAGTATAGATACTGGTTAATCTAAATTGTAATCTGATATATCCATGTAAGTATATAAAATTTCAATTTCAACGCCTTGCATACAAAAAAATATTCGAAAAGCTGGATATTTCCCAAAACTTTAAATTATGCCAAATTATCAAAATTTGAATTGTGGCTAAGCATACTCGTACAGTGATTGGGCGATGTGAAAAAAAATATAATTTTCACTGTATCACTGTATTGACTACGTAAAAACCAGACCCGTCACTGACTAAGCTTGCAATATTATAGGCAGTAGGTAGATACTTTATAATTTTATGAAAAGATACTGAGAAAAACACACTTAAAGACATTTGTAATACTGAATATACCTACATTTGAAATGTTTTTGTATGGCAATACTAATTTGTAAGAAATTTATGTTCTTCACTTTGTCAAAAGGAAATTCTTTGAAGATATCATAGAATTGTCGACCCATTCATTGCATTTTGTTGGCACCATTCAGAAACTAAACGTTGTATTTTAAATAATAAAAAATAACAGGAATATGCTTTTTTTAGTTCAAGAGACATTTCAAAAATTCAGCAGAATATTATACATAATAGAAACATTTTCCGATGATATTGTTTTAATATTTTTTTAAAGGTGGATCTGGTTTTCAAATAATCCCAAATTCACCCCAAATATCCTCATATAAAGAAATATATTATGTACTAGTTTCATGATCGATTGTCCGAGCCTCTACCACTAGATTACCAACTACCTCAATTTACCAAATAGACTAGTAACTGGTTTATATTTTTTGCACAGCTGTGTATAAAAAAATATGTATAAATAATGATGATAGTGCAAGGTTGTCTATGAAAGGCTATATTCGGAGATTACGACCTGATGAAGAGATTTGTAGAGTTCTACTGTGTACTTTAATTCAGTTACCAGGTTTCGACATGTTTTGTCTTTTTCAAACTAGCCCTAGCTAAGAATTGTTAGGTTAACTAAATATAAATGAAATATCTTTGAAGATTTGTGTTTAGTATCGATCATCATGTTTCTTGTAAATTATGTTGAGAGTTAGTAAACACAAAGATAAATAACACACCAACTAAAAGTAAACAGGTACCTACTCAATAAGTACATACTCGTATATTAAATATATTATCTATGTATAATAATATATTTGTATTTAATTACTTAATTTTTATGATTATACTAAATTTTGCAGCGCATAATATGTCTAAGTTTTTATTGTATATTTTCTGTAATTAAATACTACATATATATAACATTAAATTATATAACAGTCAATTCACACAGATCGAGTTAGTCCCATATTGATAAATGAATCTTGTATTATGGATACTAACACCACGATAGGTGTTCTACTAATACACGAAACACATACGCATGTAACACCCAGATACAGAACAATTGTAAAATATCATTTAATTATAGGTAAATAATGAAATATATTTTATTGTTGCAAATATACCAGAATGGAATGATGTAATAATTATTTAAAAATACATTTTTATATTATGTTCAGAAAGTCTTAGGTGTGTAAATAGTATGTATGTAATATGGTAAGAGCAGGTCGAAAACGAAGAAATATTAACCAGGGTAGGCGAAAAAAGGTAACTCCTCAAAAGAATCAGCCAACAACGAGCTAACTGGATTGGCCACAACATCAGGCATCCAGGACTGCTCGTCGCCATCGATGAGGGTAAGACCGAAGGCACAAATAGCCGAGGCCGACCAAGAGACGCTTATATGGACCAACTGAAGAGGGACATGATCTGTGGCTCATATGTAGAGCTGAAGAGACTGGCTGAGAATAGGGAGGAATGGAGAAGAAAATCCAAACCCGTTGCAGCCAATCCAATGAATTGTAACCCATTTTATTTGTATGTTAAAGAAAAGCACATGTGTGTATCTAAGGCATTAAATACTTTTAAATATTAAAATACATTAATTTAGACATTTACTATAAGGATATTTATTGTGTCAAAGTAATTTTAACTTTTTCAGAAGAGATTAAAATTAATTAGGTATGTATTTAAAATAGAGATGGGTAGTAATATTATATAGCAACGTATAAAAGTTTATAACTTTAAAAGTAATTCTTGATACTCGGGAGGGATTTTTTAAATATTCAGTCCACTCCTTGTCTGATTGTATTTAGTCACATCGCTGCAAGAAGCCAGCCTTAATGTAAAAAACAATACTTAACAATAAAGTTTTTTGTTAGAATATCAAAATATCATAATATAAAATCGTCACGCTGCAAAACTAAAATAATATAACCAGACAATTATTTTACATCATATAATTATCCGTCATGTCAATAATTATCATTTTAGTCAGAGTTCGCTTAATGCAATAACAATTTATTAGTGTCTTGAAGCTGTATAAGGACTTTGTATTTTGGTAGATGATCTTAGAAGTAGTATTCATACCTAGATTATTATGTTCTTATCTAATATGAATTGTTTCAAAATAATGAATAGGTATACTAGTAAATAACATGTGCATAGTATTTAAAGAATCATTAAAAACTTGCATCGTGTGGATTAAATGCAATAGCTCGAGGAATTCAGTTTATCCATCATAAATACTCCAAACATGTATTAGAATTGTTTTGTAAGGAGCGGTTAGCAGAAATTTCTTTTACGTCAGTAAGACCATTGTTTACAATCTCTCGCGGGGTTCTCAATGATTTAAATAATGCTAATTCATAATACACTCTTCGAGAGAGAACGATATCGGATATTCAGGAATGTTGAGGAAAGGTAACTTCATTGATACTTTATAATTCTAAACGGAGAAGGCTTTGTTCCATTATGTATAATGCCCTAAATGAGCATTGAAGAGAAAACAGGGTTGAACGATACATTATGTGAGTCGTAGCATTCTTAATATCAAAAGAATCAGTGTATAAGACCTGTAAAATCTTATTGTGAGAAAGATGAAAGAAGTTATAAGTGGAGTAAATTTCCAACAATAAACCATAATCCTCGTATTGATCGCTATAAACTGTAATCACGACGTGTGTTGTGATTCATAAAGATGGAATTTATAAATAAAATTTAGGTATATGGACTCATATACATATTGTGAAAGTATTATATTTCACTGTTAATGTTTCGCTGTTCCAATAAAAGTTATGCTGAATAGTTACAATTCTGAACTAGATTTAATGCACATTAAATAGTTCGTGTCATCACTGCACTATTAGAGTATTCATTGAAAAATTACATAGTTTGTTTTTAATTTCGATACGTTAATAAAAGTGTATTTTCTATGCAGGTTCAACATGCTTCCTAATATTGTAAAATAATCTCATAGACCTTATTACAAAAGAGCGTCTTTAGATAATACCACTAACTACGAATATCAATTTCATGATTCCAAGTAGATTAACATGGATATAAACTTTGTTACCTACCTAATTTCTTTGCTATATATTTATATATAATATTGCCAGGATTGTATGAGGAAATATTTTGATAATTAATGTCATGAGTTTTAAATAAATTTTAAATAAATAAGTTGGGTAGTACCAGACTTAAAAAGAACCGTTTTCGAATCCAATCAGCAATTTACCAATAGTGTGGTTTTTATATCCGTGATCAAATATTAACATTTTAATAAATACTTAACAATTATTTATATATACATAAGTACCTCACTACCAGAGAAGGATATTAATTGCAGTTTTATGTTATGTTTATTGTTATTACGGAATTGCTTTAAAGTGTATGCTAGTTAATACTTCACCAGCGGTTGGCAGTTACAGCGTAGGTAATAAATATTGCATATCTAGGTATTAGATTAACCATTTCAGTATTATTCGTAATGCCTTTCTCTGTCAATGAAAACAATATACGTGCGTATATGTTGACTATTATAAATGCTATTTGGGATTCAGCTAATATTATTATAACGTGAATCTTTTTCGTAATACCTACTACGGACACATCAGTAATCAATACAAGCAGTTGAATTATTCGCTCTACAAACAAATACAATATTTAAACAATACATAAGTATACATTAAAGACAATTTAAAATTATTCCATACAGGTAAAATAACATTTTACCTACATGGAAACAATGCACAACAATAAATTTACAATCAGCATTTCAAATTATTTGATAACCATAATATTGTTCTTGTGAAACTTTGGTATAAACAGCTGAAAATATAATAGAAACATGTTGCAGCAGTATAATGACACAGAATAATATAATGTAATATGGAGAAACGTAACATTGTTATACAGTAGACAGATAATATGTACATAAATAAATACGTGCAGTATGAGCTTTGCTTCAAAATCAAATCACTTACTTGCAGAGAATCCTCCAAAAGCACCCGAAACTACTCCCATTAGGTACTTCACCGGCATAGGAGACGGTCATTTTGAACTTTGATTAAACAAACTTACAACAATATCAATAAATACTTGGATTATAATATTATAACTATAAGTTTGACTTTAAATGATATTACAAAACATTATATGTATGAATCAATATATATTATTCTCCAACTAAATATATACTACGGAAGTTGTATGAAAATGAAAAAGTTAGCCAGTCACATATTTAATAAAAACTAAGCAACACAATGATAGTAAACTAAAAAGAAATCCTACAGTTCCGATGGAAAACCGAACGAAATGTTAGTTACTTTATTACACAAACGATCGGTCAAACTATTGTCAACGTACCACGGCTGATACCTCGCGTGTTCGACTGACTCGACACTTGCTCGAACAACCAAAGAATGTTCAAATAATATGTCCCCACCATTTTCCCGCGAAACCAGATAGACACTGTTCATTGCATTTGTGAAAATAATTGTACAGAAAAGTTATTCAATGACAACCACCACATATTTAATAAAATTCAAAGCAGTTTTTAAAATTAAAATAAACTTTACATTCAATAACAAATGTCATATAATCTGTTATCTTAGCTCTACTAGGTTATGCGCCTTCTTTGATAATAAATGTTTTAAGGGGAAAAAAGGATATCATCCAATTTACTGTCGCAATGAAATTCCTATAAACTTAGATACTATAAGTAAATATATTAAAAGTAAATCAATTCAATATTGAAAAGTATATGAGTATACCTGTCTACACAAAAGTTAATGTTTATCAAATAAAAAAAAACTATTTGTTTTCTTGTATATTTTTATAGACTAAATTTTTAGTTCGATATTTATCCATTATCACTTAAATCCCTAATAAATATTGAACCACTATGTTACTCTATATAAGAATCTACTTATTAGTAACTGAGATATCTTTATTAAATATAAATATCTACATGTTTGAACGTCACCGATTCAATAAACATACATCATACATAATATGCAAACTGCCACAGGTATTCATGTTATACTAATACAAGTGCATAATCACCAATGCGCTTTATTATTTCATTTTTATTTATTGCCTATTAAAATAATATTGTTTACATTTAATAATAGAAACACTAATAATAATAATAATAATAGTGAACCTATTTTGCCTATGGCTTACAATATTTAGAACACTATATTAATTACCTACCTACTTACAAATGAACAATGTCATACCTACCGTATTTGATGAATTAAATAAAATGTACTTGCTGTAGTACCTACTTAGAGTACCTAGAAAAGGCTAGACACCCGTAGAGTGTAGTATACTGCGATTGCAATAGAATATTATTTTAACATGCAAATGATAAAGTTAATATAATATATTATATAACGTTATGAAAATGGTATAAATTAATTCTAATGTGTACCTTTTGGAAAACGCTTAATTGATATCAAACTTTATAAAAATTGAGGTACCTACCTACATCAAATATTAAGAAATAATTTTAACGCTGTTTTATAGTTTGACAACCGAATCAGAACCATTGATTCAATGAAAGATAATAGATCATTAGTAAATTAAAAATTCTGGCAAGATTATAAGAGATACAAATCAATATACTCGTGAAAATCTTATGAGGTTTAATCATTTGATGTTTTTCCTCTCCACTCCCGTTTTTGTCTGCTTTGCTGGTTCTCTAGCTGTAATTGACTTGCTGTTATATTATTAGATAATTATGGCATAACTCTCTGCGAAATAAAACTGAAAAAATAAATAAATAAAGGTATAGGTATAATTATGTAGATTGTTATGTACTTTCTGAACAATTTTTAGTTACTGAGAAGATCTTCAGATATGTATCCTCCAAAAGATTGCACTTCTGTAGATATCAATTAAACTCTAGCATTTATGACTTCCATTCCTGTCTTGGCACAGTATTTGCAAACATTCACCATTAATGTTTATCTTGGCATCACAAAGTAGATAAAACTACCTCCCCCATTCTGAGGCTTTTGTATCAGCGCGTTAAAAAAGGGTAAAAAATAAATACTTATATTCCTGAAGTAATGTACCTTGACAAGTTCTAGGTGACATTCAGTAGATACTTCAAGTATAACCTCTAAGCAATGTCGCTCTATTTTTAATGCAACTCCAGTTTTAGCATTAGTACAGATAGCACGTTGATGAAAACCTAATGGAATACTACATATACCTATAATATGTGCTCAGTATTTTGAATTTTAATAACTATGTCGTGTATTTATTCATTTATTTATTCTTTTAGCACATCATTATTATACAACATCAGATATTACAAAACAATATAGCATACAAAATATTGAGATGATAATAAGCTGTTGTGATATTATCAATATGCATTCGTGGTAGCATGATTGTTACTGACACCAATAGCAACCTAGAAGATGGTATGAGTGTATAAGGCGGAGACCACAAGAACATTATGTTAACAAAATCATGTCAATGAATTTCCCTCGAAAGTTATCAAGAGGGAATTTAAAAAATACCTGGATGACATAATGCAATAGGATCCTGCGAAGAAATGGCCTGGATGAAGGTGACATACAAAACAGAAGAATATACCTACAACCTTAGAAAGAGAAGAGCCGACCCCAACAGCCTTTAGCGACAAAAGTTGGGATGGTGCCAGAAAGTAAAAGATACAATAAGTTGTGATTTCTATCATCTAACCACATATCTAATAAAAACAAATAAACCCATGTGCAATACAATTATTATTGCATACTGAAAAATAAACCAATTTCTACACACATCCAACACGCAAGAGGGGCTATAGATTACAAAGGGGGAGGGGATAAGGGTAAGGAAGGGAATAAGATTACTTTTTTCTGTAGATTCAAAAACACTGAAAGATTGTAAAGCACCACAAACTGAGAACGACAGAAAAATTATTTATACTGTGAGAAGACAGCGGAAATTTACAGGAAGCGGAAATGCGGTTCCTCAGGGGAATGGCTGGTGTGTCATTGAGAGACCGTATAAGGAATACGTATGTTCGTGAGGCTCTCAAGGTGGAACCAGTACTCCTGCATATAGAGAGGTCGCAGTTGCGATGGCTGGGTCACGTTCTCCACATGTCAGAAGACAGACTACCACTTAGATCTTTGGAGGCTGTGGGAGAGGGCAGAAGACCGGTGGGCCGCCCTAGAAGAAGCTGGCAAGGGTAGGTGTCAAACTTGTGTGTTGAAAGGCTTGGTTTGGAGTGGCCAGAGGTCCTGGAAGCAGCGGTGGACAGGGATCTCTGGAGAAGGTACCTAGGCGCAATGGGCCCCCGACCCAACTAGGACAAGGGGAAGAAGATATATGTATGTATGTACTGTGAGAAGATCCTTGTTATTACATTTCAGTGGTAGGCCGTGGTTCACTAGATATTATTCTATTTTTTCTTTTATATATAGGACATATTACGAGACATGATATAAGACATGAGCCAGACAATCTGGAAAAAATATTTTGTGTGGGGGAGTCGAAGGAAGAAGAAGCAGGGGCCGAATACCAACAAGATGGTCAGATTTTGTGAGAGATGCTGCAGGGGGTACAATGTGTGAGACGTTTAGGCAGGCGAAGGACAGGGCGCGGTGGAGGAGCTTGTCGCTTGGTTGGGGTCATGGTGGTCACGATCCTCAGCATTGAGGGACTGACTTGGAAGAAGAAGAAGAAGAAGAATATAGTGAGGAAAGGACGTGAAATAGAGTGTTTTGTGAAAGCGTGATAAAATAAGAAATTCATCTGTAGCCATTTCAGACTGACTCGATACTGAGAGATGTGATTAGACCTCCTGAGTAACTCTTAAGTCGCTCAATAAGCCTGGTTTTGGTTGATATCGAGATAAACTATATCGGCATAATCTGTGAGTGGTAGAAGTAAAGATCATACAAGTAAAGTAGGTATACAAAGTTTTGATTTTGGTTGGAAGGGACTTTTAATATCGTTTAAGAGATAGTAGTGAACAGAAAAACAATCGTAATATTGAATTCACGTGCTGCTGCCAGGACAGTCATGGAGCATACACCAAGGTTCTGTTGTGGAATTTATGTTATTTTTATCTGAGTTCATTATTACATTAGGCATAGTCATGGGAATCACGTAAGGGCGCCTTTTGTGTATCTCTACCAATTGAATTTTGCACAGTTTCGTTGCAGTCAAGTGAAAATGTCCGTGAAAAAACGTTTTTAATAAACATGAAAGCAGTGTTCTCCGCGTCAACAAAAAAATTACATTCAGGATAAGTGGCAAACCTCATTGTTGAGAAAATCTCATAAGAGTAATTTTAGCATTTTGTGATAAAACTCTTTTGTGAACACATGCTTGTAGGTATACTAAGATTACTAAGTAGGCTATATTGTTTTCTTTTTTTTTACTATCGGCAATCCACCCGTAACGAGTGATTTGTTATTATTATTTGTTCTGTTAAAAAAAAGTCGGATTGAAGAGAGACCCACCTCACACCCGGATATCTCAGAAGTCATAGACCCCTATTTATCGGCACATTCAAACCAAAACTATCCTCGCAAGCGGGTCGAGTTGGAATAGAGTTGAATGTTAAAAATCTCATTTAATAATTTTATTGAAAAGCTGAAAACTCCAGAATAATGATTAGAGGACAGTGCCTACTACCACATGATTTCACCGCTAGAAGTAGCACATGACTAGGCAAAACATTGGGAGACATTTTGACTTCTGGACCCCGGCCACACTGCCCGGAAAATGTTAATATCAGAAACTTATCAAGACTCGAAGGATTTTTTGTGGTACAGTGAAGTCCTCGGAAAAGAATAAACATATTTTTCTTTTTAATTAGTTTTTGACTATCCTATAAAAGGCAAGTATTCGTAAAACGTCACGAATAAGACATTTTACATCCTAAAGTCAGCGATGAAGTATGCTAATCACCTTGATCATGAGCGCTGAAATGTTGAGAACCTTCACAATTACATGGCATAGTCGAAAGTCAATCACCTGTTTAAGATTGTCACGTAAATTTCTAATGAACTATGATAGAGGAAAACCTGCATTCTGCATTGTTTGTTACATTTTGTTAGTTAATTGGTTACCCCACGTGTGGAAGATGCCGTGATGGTATACATAAATATAAAATGTTCTATTGTTACCACAACTTCTAATATTTTCTATGAGAAAGATGCAGTAGTTATCATGTCGATAGTTTGCGTCGAAAGAAACCAGGAGGACAAAATTTTAAACTATGTAAAACGTTATAAGTTGCAGAGTAGTCAGTATACATTATTATGAATACATGAAGCATCACCACCAACTTTTGTACCTAGTCGTACCACGAAGGCACTAGTAGGTAACGCATCCGTAAGAAATGAGCCTTAAAAAGTTTAATATTTTGGCATAGTAATATCAAACTACACGTGTATGACACAAAATACTTATGCAAGATTTTAAAAGTACCTACTTATCTACGTAATATTCAATGAAACAGTATCTACTCTTGAATTCAATATAAGTTTTATTTTAGTTATCTTCGTTTCAATTATTAGCATAAATATATGAATGGGTACTATGTAAAAGTAAGAGAATTTGTGTACTTGGGCAGCAGAATAAACCAGGACGGACGCTCCAAATCAGAAATTGTGAGCAGAAAAAACCAGGCACGAATTGCCTTTAACAAAAAATCCAAAATATTAGAATCCCCTAATATTTAAAGATCTAAGCGTGAGGAAGAATCTCACTATAAGCCTTTGTGTGGAGCATTTTGCTATATGGGTGCGAGACGTGGCCCATCAGCAAGAGTGAAAGCGGACGGTTAGCGGCATTTGAAATGTGGTGCTATAGACGCATGCTGAAGATTCATTGGTCGGAACACGTCGAAAACGAAGAAGTGTTAACCAGGGCTGGCGAAAAAAGGCAACTCCTCAAAAGAATCTGCCAACAACGAGTTAACTGGATTGGCCACAACATCAGGCACCCATCGCTCATCGCAATCGCAGAGGGCAGGACCGAAGGCACAAATGGCAGAGGCCGACCGAGAGACGCCTATATGGACCAACTGAAGAGGGACATGAGCTGTGGCTCATACATGGAGTTGAAGAGACTGGCTGAGAATAGGGAGGAGTGGAGAAGAAAGTCCAAACTCGTTGCAGACCAATCCAATGGATTGTAACTCATTATATATGTGTAAATGTTTTCCCCTACATTCTTTCACATCAGAATTAAATATATTAATTGTGTTCCATTCTTTTCATATTAATCTAATTTCTTTCAAATACGTTCGCTTCTTATGTAATATGTTAGCGCCGCCGTGATATGAATATAAAAGCTGGTGGTGGCACTCAAGTTCTCACGCATATACATAATTATATTGACCACAGAGATATTTTACACGAACGAGGCTGTACAATTTTGACTTGTAATAAGGTCTATATTATAATATATTCAGATATATCAAAAAATTAAGCTTACCACGTGAGATAATACCTCTTAGAGTGGTGTCTCTTTGTAACATATTATGATTGTACCATATGTAACTATTGTATATATATAATGAGTTACAATCCATTGGATTGGTCTGCAACGAGTTTGGTTTTTCTTCTCCATTCGTCTCTATTCTCCGCCAGTCTTTTCAGCTCTACGTATGAGCCACAGTTCATATCACTCTTCAGTTGGTCCATATATGCGTCTCTTGGTCGGCCTCTGGCATTTGTCCCCTCGGTCTTACCCTCCGCGATGGCTATGAGTAGTCCTGGGTGCCTGATGTTGTGGCCAATCCAGTTAGCTCGTTGTTGGCTGATTCTCTTAAGGAGTTGCCTTTTTTCGCCTACCCTGGTTAATACTTCTTCGTTTTCGACGTGCTCCGACCAATGGATCTTAAGCATGCGTCTGTAGCACCACATTTCAAAGGCCGCCAACCGTCCACTTTCACTCTTGCTGATGGTCCATGTCTCACAACCATAAAGCAGAATGCTCCATACAAAGGCTTTAGTAAGGTTCTTCCTTACGCTTAAGTCAATATTTGGGGATTCCAATATCTTCGATTTTTTGTTAAAGGCGATCCTTGCCTGGTTTATTCTGCTTACGATTTCTGCTTTGGAGCGTCCGTCCTGGTTTATTCTACTGCCCAGGTACACGAATTCACTTACTTGTTTGATGCTCACTCCATTTATGGCAATGTTCGCAGTCGCTTCCTCTCTTCCAACGACCATACATTTTGTTTTTTCTTTATTTATTTTCATGTTGTACTTTGACAACAGTAGGTATACTTTCCATTTTTCCTAAGGCTTCGTTCAGCTCCATCTCGGAGTCTGCGAGCAGTGCTATGTCGTCAGCATATCTTATCATGTCGACCTTTTTCCCATTTATTTTTACTCCTGTCCAGTTCTTCATTTCTTCTCTCAGTTCATCAATGGCTCGCTGTATATAGCAGTTAAAGAGAGCTGGCGACATTGAGCATCCTTGTCTTACGCCTTGTAGTTATGAATAATATATCCATGTGTAAGAAATGGACAGCTGACTAAATATTACTATCTCAGGTGGTCTACGGCTTTTAATGAAAATGCATAATCTTGATAATATGCATTATTTCCATAATAAACTCGCGCAGTGAATACCTACATCTATAGAAATAATCTTAAAGTATTAATTAAGTAAAAAATGTTTTCGTAAAAAATAACAGATGTCATTATTTCGAGTTTAATTCTCAATAATAATGTTTTCAATTTAAACCACATTGAAGCCATCTATTAGGAAAAAGACAAATTTATTGGGTTGATCGCAACTAGCTTGGATTTTCTTTTCCATTCCTCCCTATTTTCAGCTAGTCTCTTTAATTCTACGTATGTCCCACAGTCTTATGTTCGTCATAACCACTTGCTCCATCTAGGTGTCTCTTGCACGGCCTGAGTGGCTGATGCAAAGTGTATCTTCAAGTATAGATTTCGTTTTAATACGAAAAGCTTTTATGATTCTACAACAGATGGCAATGTGTGTCCTATTGCTGAGTAAATAATGGAATAAGATAATCTAGTTATATAGCAATAGCACGGTACTTTTAAAAAGAAACTTATTTATGCTAGTAAGTTCATTTTAAAATGTCTTAGGTGTAAATTATTTATTTATATTAAAATTAACACGTTGGGCCAGCGTTGTATGATTGACATGTAATGTCAAGGTGTACCTATTATTAATAAAAACCACTATTGCAAAAATTTTGCATAATGATCAATGTAAGAATAAAATTAAGTTTTTAACTAGGTAATCCTTGTAGTAACTCTCCAGAACAATGTATGTATATTATGTAAATCTTTGGAATACTTATACTTTACGTATTGGTTTTCTCGTGCTGGAGTTTATACCTATGTATGTACATAGGTTGAAGGTAATTATTTGAAATAATACTATTGAAAGGCACACCACGAATTGATACATTTTTCTTACAATAGACAGGGAGCACAAGGTGTTTCAATGCTTACTTACCAATTAGGCTAGGAAGGAAAACGACTTAATGTGTTGCAGTTTACATATGATTTTTCGGTATTTTCTACTAATGGTGTGTTGGACTGGTATACAGCTTTAAGTGCAATCACCCGTTGAAACACCTTGTATTTTTTTCGTTCTGTGTTAATTTTTGCGAAAAAAATGTACATTTACCCAACATGAAACCTTATACTGTATATGGCTGCATGATCCATCTATGGTTCGTTGTATGTGAGTTTTGTAAACACCTTGTTACTTCAAAAATATTCACAATATAAAAATTAATTAAATGCTCCACAAATCTTATTGTAGATGAATCGTGAGACTTTTATGATACCTACCATTAAATTTGAGTTAAGTTGATGTGACAAATTTCATAAAAATATACATAGGTATAATTTTCGATCAATTCAAATTAGGAAAAATGAGAGTACTGCAAAAATACAAAATATAATGTAGATGTAAGTTTTGCATTA
Source organism: Athripsodes cinereus (assembly GCA_947579605.1). Lineage (NCBI taxonomy): Eukaryota > Metazoa > Arthropoda > Insecta > Trichoptera > Leptoceridae > Athripsodes > Athripsodes cinereus. Next base: position 14,263,614 of record OX388329.1, read on the forward strand.
TTTGTATGTTATCAAGAAAGTAAATTTTCTCAGCTGAAGATGGAACGTGGAGAAAAATAATAGTACATTTCATTGATAAGGTCAATTTTTGTATCAATTTTGTAACTATAGCCCGTGAAAATAAACAAGTTTAGCAAACCCAATCTTTAATTCGCCGCTAAAATATAGGAAGAAAATGAATATCAAAACGGTAATACGTCAAAGAGCGTAAGTCGTAAGTTTTTAATAATATTGCCACACTAATAGTTTAAAAGTTATTATTTGCTAAGTGCCTCGTTACTTGTGAATAATGTTGATACGGTACAAATGACGGCAATACGTGTTTCATCGGAGCAAGAATTGCAGCCAACCTTGAACTTTATGTGGTCAAGAAACTTGATCGAGTCGCCGATCCGAGAGAATTTATTATAAGCCTACGTTCATATCAAGCGACAATGACTTGGTGGCTTTGCACCTACGTTATTATATTAAAATAAATAGTAAAAAGTATTAGGTAAGTGTATAAGCAATAATCATAAACTTTACAATTTATCTTTTTCGTCACTTATCATAGGGTAGGTACATACCAAACATTTATTTATATATTCACGCTAAATAAACCATTTACAAACTTTATTGTTATGTTTGAGCATTCAACTCAAACGATTTGATGGAAGCAAGTTAAGAGAAGATTATGTAGGTAGCTACCTATCAAAACGCTTAGCAATGCATCTGATCATGGTGATATTATTAGGTTACACTAAAGCACAATATACTGTGTAATGTGACATAAGAAGCAATTTGATGCAAATTATTGAATCGTATGTCAGCCTTGCCAAATCGATAAATATTTTTATGTAAGTAGGTACCTAATTTTGTATTACAGTATATAGTAGTGATGTAACCAATATTCGTATTTGCATTCACATATTTCAAAGTATTCGCATTCGCAAAAAATATGAGAATGTTTTGCGAATATTATTTCGGTAGTAAAGTATCGGATATTCGGTAGTAGTACCGGATACTTACCCGGTACATTGTAGAAAAAGGTTCTGCAAGAAAATGTTCTCTAAGAAAATCGAGGAGTTTTGAAATATTTTAAATTCCTATACCATTTTGAAAATTCGGCGACGGGGGGGTAGAAATTTTAATGATTGAGCATATTGTAGAAATCTAAGCAAGTCAGTATTCGTTATTCGCATTCGCTTTCGCGAATGTCGGCAACAAATATTCGCATTCGCGAATATCCGAACTCACACATTCGTTACATCACTAGTATAATAGTGTGTGTATCGCCTGGAGCGCGCATTTTAAAGTAGGTAGGTACCTACCTCTAAAATTAACATAACACCATTTAGTTTAGGTATAACGAGCTCCAATAAAATACATGAAATTAATGAAAGATTTAGACATTTTGTATTTATGTGCAAAAATTGTATTACTTATTTACACGAATTTTGATAAATTCTCATATTTTAATCGTAGTTTTACATAACGTAATATTTATATACCTACTTATCATAATACCGCATTCCTTGTGCGATAATGTGAAAAATGTGGGCGCCACACATCCGTATTTGTATTATTGTTTTCCATCACATTCGTATGAAAATAAATTAACATTCATTTTGGACTTCCAAAACTTATTGACGGTATTTATAAATTTATATAAAAATATTACTATAAAAATATTAGTTCCCAGGGGGTAGCCAACGGACTAATTGCGAATAATAAACATGCGAGTCATCATCTTCCTGCCAATTAAAGTTAATTATCAGGTCCTAACGTATAAGACAATAATTAACATCTAGACTTCAGCGATGACGTATGCTACCTTCTGAATCACATAAGAAGTAGGTACATACATTTTTTAAAAAAAAAAGATATATCTGGGTTTGTTATAAACCCAAATACAACCTTATACACCTTTTACAGTAAGCTAAAAGCTTGTGTCGTGAAAGGGGAGTTTGCCGGCACCTGGGATCGAATCGCGGACCCCTTGTTCACGAGGCCGAGACTCTACCTCCAGGCTCCAGGCTACCGACGAACTCAATTTTTTTTTATTATTTCACTTATTTTAGAGGCATTAACTATGTAACAATTTTTAGACTATTTAAAAAAATATATTTAAAGTTGAATTACTATGTTTATTTGATACATTAATTTAAAATACGCTATCGCGCTTTCAGTGTTCTTACACCTTATTTGAAAAGCTCGTCAATGGTGCAAGTGCACTGAAATCGCGATAGCGTATTTTAAATTAACGTAACAAATAAACATAGTAATTCAAGTTTAAATATAGGTATTTTTTTAAAGATCATAGGTAATTGTCAATATGGCAACAACAACTCACTAATAAAACTGTTATGTAGGTACTACTATATAATAAATGAATGGTGTAAATTATGTATTTTTTGCATATAACAATCTTTATTTTAGTTGGCATTAAATTCCTTAGCTGTTTTCGATTGACTCTTTAAACACCACCTATTCTCAATTATTTATTTTTTGTTGGCGCAAAGAGGATAATCTGCGCAACTATTACAAGTGGTGAGTTTGCTGGCTACCCCACTTGTGGGATATGCCGTAATGGTAGTAGTTAGTAACTTTTTCTCCTTCAGATATATGTGTAGGTTGGTATATGTAGGTACATTGCTAGTTCTAATACCTTTGGTGAATCCAAGCCGATGTGTAAATTGTATACATAGGTAAGTATATTAAATTGGCTTTTGCATTTTTTCCGGTGTTTTTTCTTCTTTTCAAAGATTTAAGTGATACACTACTCGCCTACTCTCTTTGGCAAATACAATTGGAACAATCGCTTTAGAAGAAAGTTTAGTAAATTATTAGGTTGACGAAAGTCAAGGGAAATAATTTAAAAAAAGTTAATAAACGTATTTGGAACGTTAATATTAACGTCTCTAAACATAGCCAGGAACAAGTTATTAAAAAAAATATAGTACTTAAACATATTTGGATTTATTGGCAAATAAAGCACTTAATTAGTACTTCCATTGTGACTTTATAAGTCGCTTTCTAGAGCTTCCCCTTTCATCATCAGACTAGTACAAAGCAAGAAAATTACATGTTGATGACAAATAATAATATTTTTTATTTTTATTTTATTTTATTTTTATTTATACAATATACGGCGTGAGCCTTTTACATGTTAGCAAAAAAAGTGTACCTAAGGAACAACAACAACAACAAAAAAAAACTAAGTAATCACAGTATATACAAAACAATACACCACAAGACAAGATTAACAACAAGATAATTTAAAAACAATAACAAAAAATTGTATATGAATAAGGTCAATATGAATAATTCAATTTTGGTATGTCAATATAAGTAAGTCAATACAGACAAGTACATAAGCATGTAAAAAATATGTCAAGAAATAAAATTAATTATCAATAATGATAATTTAAATGTTATTGATAAAGTAAACATATACAGTAAAAAAACAATTAGACATGAACAGACATCAACAAATAGAGCAAAACCAATCACAAATAGATATCAAGTATGTTGTCATTTTCTTCTAACGATCCAATGAATATATTTTTATTATTTCGTTCGTGCCCTTGGTATTTAAAAAAATCTTTGCCAAAAACGTATATTCTTCCTTGCAAGAGATAAAATATTGCGTAATAACGTGCAATATGGGTACCTACCATCTACGAGCGATTCGTTGCGATTTATTATGCAAATCTCTCAAGCTGACGTATCATTTTTATACAAAGCAATAAACTCAGATTTATGGCAAAACACTTTAATATCGAGTTAACTTATCCACATTTGAATAGGTAGACGGTAAAAACTTATTTTATTTCATATGAAAACTTATCGAACAATAGTGTACCTACCCGATTATTGTATTATTTACTATATCGATTCGATTACAATATTATTGATTTTCTTGTGCGAAATCGAATTATAAACTCGATAATATTCGAGTCGATTATGTTTGTATGTTTGCCTTTATCAGTTTGGAGCTAAGCATAGACAAGTAAAATAAAAATATATAGAAAAGTACACTGTGTCAAAGGATAATAAGTGAATAGTCACTATGCAACTAGTAGCGGCACTGGAAAGTACCTACCTATATAAAAAGACTTAGGTAAGTCATTGCCTGTATACATACAATCTTTTTATCATCCACCATTACTTGTGAAAGTAATACTCAATTGAAATTTATTGTATTTAATCAATTAAGTTTGAAATAAATAAATAAAAAAATATATCAAATGTAGTGTAAAGATTAATGTCATTATCATGATTTTATGTTTACAATTTTTTATTTAGTTATTTATTCTACATCGAGCCATGGCATATAAGTATAAATGTTTGTTAATGCGAGTTTTTGATTGCTTGATTTTTATTCCCTGTGTGACGTCAAGTTTATAGCTAGTAAGTATAACATAATTATTGTGGTCTTGTAATATTATCAGGTAAAATATTGTTTTAAAAACATACAAATATACACGAACCTCTATCAAATTTACTTACGAAATGAAGTGGGAAACCACAAACAATAATAAGGTTTTATGAGGCAGAAGAATGGTGAATATTTGGCAGGTGTAATAACTTTAAAAAAATACACAAGGTCGGAGGAACCTACTCCAGCACATGTCAAAGTAATATATATTTTATTTTTTCGACTGCATTATGATGTATTAAATATCCACATTACTTTTACAGTATTCTTCTCATGAGATACAATGCTTAGTAGAATAAGTAGAAAATAACAGTTGCTGCCTACTAACGCTGACTAGCACAAGTATGTGTGTTTATAAATATACCTACTTTATGAGCTATTTTTACATGCTTTATTAGCAAAATAATTTAATATTAATTTGTGTCAGTACGAGTAATTGAATATGCCTAATCTATTTCAATTTCTCTATCGTTTTATTTACTAATGCATAATTATCATTCCAAAGTAATATATTTGGCATTTTTAAAATACATTATTTGGGAAGTATGTTTACGAGGGATGGAAGATGCGATAGGGACATTGAAAGAAGGAAAGTGGCCGGTGCTAGAGTAAACGGTGCACTTCGACCCATTGTCAGCAATGACAATGTGTCGAACATGGCTAAAATGCTGGTGCACAATACCATTCTGGTACCGTCACTTACGTATGCAAGCGAGACATGGACGTGGTTGAAGAAGGACGAAAGTGGAATAAATGCAGTAGAGATGCGATCGTTGAGAAGAATGGTTGGTAAAACGCTGCGTGATAGAGTGAAGAATGAGGATATTAGAAGAATGAGCGGATGCAAGAAGACTGTTGTGGACAGAATGCGTGTAAATAAATTGAGATGGTTTGGTCATGTGGAACGAATGAAAGAGGAAAGAATGACAAAGAGGATATACTTATCTGAAAGAAAGGGTGTGAGGAAACGCGGGCGTCCGAGAACCACGTGGCTTGATCACGTGGATCAAATTCTCAAGGACGGCCGCGTGTTGAGTAAGAGGAACCGACGTGCGTGTATGAGGAACTGTATGAATGTGGAGGAAGCGAAGGAAGTGTGTAAAGATAGATCTGTTTGGCGTTCCGTTCTCTCTGCCTACCCCACTTGGGACACGGCGTGAGGGTATAGTATAGTATAGTATAGTAAATACATTATTTTCTACACCCTGACGTCGTATTCTAAGCGGGTCAATTTCTATTACCTACTCAATACACAACCATCTTTGAGAATTTGATTCGCGTGATCAAACCACGTGGTTCTCGGTCGCCCGCGCTTTTTCACACCTCCTCTTTCAGATAATTATATTATCCTCTTTGTCATCCACATGACCAAACCATAATACCTACATCTATAAAAAAGACAGAGGTACCTACGCCAAAACGATATGAACAATAAAATTTGATAGGAACGTTTTTCGTCTTTGGAATTTTCCTTGTACATGTACCAACTGGGAGGCTTGTTTTTCGTTCGAATAATTTCACCAAAACAAGACAGCGTTGAAGGATGATTATTATGGTTGTCCTTCCTACGACCTTGAAGGCGATTGGAGGACTCAACTTTTCAATACAGCTCATAAATTATTTATAAATTGTATCCGATTGCAGAAACTCTTGCTCTTGTATTATTATTGTGTTGAAGTGAAAGATTAATGACGATGCGTCCGCCACTCAATCTTTGGCATTATTATTCTTGATATAAAAGTAATACGTGTTCGTACGTTTAATAATAGTGACCATTTAAAGGACTCATGTTGCTCAACTAATCAAAAGTTATTCGAATGAAAAGTAAACAAGGAAAGTTTGGACTAAATTGAAAAATTGCAGTTATGGTGTGTTCAAAGTTTAGTACATAGGTATAAATCTATGGTTCAAAGGTATGTTTTGCTGACTCCATTACTTTAGACTAATAAAATTAGCAACGAGCTAACTGGATTGGCCACAACATCAGGCACCCAGGACTACTCATCGCCATCGCGGAGGGTAAGACCGAGGGAACAAATGGCAGAGGCCGACCAAGAGACGCATATATGGACCAACTGAAGAGGGACATGAATATGTGGCTCATACGTAGAGCTTAAAAGACTGGCTGAGAATAGGGAGGAATGGAGAAGAAAAACCAAACTCGTTGCAGACCAATCCAATGGATTGTAACTAAATATATATATAATAAAATTAAAAATATATAAGTTTGTAAATGTAAGTGTAATGATTGAGTCTTGTATCACAATGAGACAACCTAAAAACATCCTCAATATTCACAAATACTATTTTTAACTAGGACAATTTAAAATTATTTTCAATACCTAAAGCCCTTCTGCAATGGTTCTGGAATCATCACAAAATCAATGTTAGAGTTTATAATATAACAAAATACCTATAATATTATTGTCGCCATAATTTGGGGACAGAAAAAACTATTCCAACCTTTTTGGAACAAAAGCTATAAAAGAGAACAAAAACAAAAAAATCGTTTGGTTGAATGCGTTTCGAATTACTTGAGAACTCGTTCTTGTTGTGTGCTCAAGTTTTTATTATTACGCATAGCCCATTGTTATGATACGAAAGCAAAACTGCCTACCTAAGATGGATTCCAAGAAATTTTGTTTCCTCCGTCTATTCCTTATTGGCTGATTCTCCTCGGACCTGAATTCTATTGTTTTCGTTTATTTCACCTTGAATAATAATTATTATTGTTTGTGAATTTTAGTCACTTCGGTACCATTTTATTGCCATTGTTGTTTATGAGATTGAGAGAACTTAATACGAAATTAGGCTATAATACAAATAAAAAATTGCTTTATTTGAAAAAGTGTAGTTTTTTAAAGTATTTCATGTTTAAATAATATACTCACACATGGTGTTGGTCAAAAGGTGATGTTAACTTTTGTAACGTAGTACTAATTTTCTCAAAAAGCAGGTTCTGAAATAAACAAGACAATAAAAGTTTACTTTATTTGTACATGTGTCAAGTGGGCATCAGTTGTAAATTATAAACTAATAAATATTATTTGGCTGAGAGGAATGGTGCTCGGAGACGTGCACGTCCAAGGATCAAATGACAAGATCATTTAAATCAAATCCTACAGGACGGTCATGTGTTGAGCACATTGAACAGGAAAGCATGCATGAGGAATTGTATAACAGTGACGGAAGCGAAAGATGTATGCAAGTATAGAAGGAAGTGGCGCTCGGTCCTTTCTGCCTACCCCGCGAGGGAAGCGGCGTGATGGTATGTATGTATAGTATACAATATTTGAAATGATAGGTTTGAGATATTAATATAAATAAATTGACGGGGAATATTGAAACAAAATATTGTCCCAGAGAGCACCTGCTGGTATTAAGGATTAAGATCAAAGTCATATTGGACTTCATATCAGCTAGTTTTGCAATTTTGAATTTCTTTTTGATTTTCCCTGGCTGTATCAATTCATCCAAATCGTATGAAAACACAATTGCACTTATCATTTATGTGTGCACAATAAAAATATGTGCATACATAAATGATACAGATCTACGTAATCGTAGGCAACAAGAAAGTACAACTTACATATATATGCAGTAGTACTGTATCAGTAGTACTGTATGGACCAACTGAAGAGGGACATGAACTGTGGCTCATACGTAGAGCTGAAAAGACTGGCTGAGAATAGAGACGAATGGAGAAGAAAAACCAAACTCGTTGCAGACCAATCCAAAGGATTGTAACTCATTATATATACACTGTATCAGTGTCATGAAATTGAATTGCATTTTTGGTGTGTCGGATTATTATTTCATAAAATTATAGTAATTGTTTTCTTGTCTGAGTGTTTGAAAAGACTGCAGTTCTGTAAAAGCGGTAAAAAACTATGTATTATTATTATTATACCTTATCTCTTATGGCCCTACGGGCGTACAATACAATAAATCCATATTGACGTTAATAGGTGTTTGTTTTATATGTCTCAACTGACACTATTGTATGAAAGTAATTTAAACAAATGAAAAGCCTATTGTATCTGGTGTTTTTGTAACACCATGCAATATGTAAGATAGATAACATATACACAGAAAAACAATCGATCACATTTTAAATAATGCAAACGTCCAAAACTTATAACACCTTCCAGTTTGTTATTAGATAATCGAATTAAACAACGTTATTATAAACAAACATGATCATTTACTTACCAGCAGAACAGAAATATACCTAATATAATGACATTGAAAGCAATTGTTTGTAACATTTTTCAATCAAATTAGCCAATGTGAATCAATTTTTTTTGCATTAGGTACGTATATTATATCAATGGATATTTTTACATATTATGTACCTGTATCGAAAATTACTCTACTTGCATTGCAGAAAAAAAAATCCAATAGTAGGTATTCCTTCGAAGTAAAAAGCTAGAGTTATAATTTAAGTGGCCAGATGTCCTGGAAGTAGCGATGGACATAGATTTTTGGAGAAACGCAACCCTATCAATATGAACCTCAATGTACACAAGGTTTGATGTTCCTTCTGCAAAAGATAAAAATCGTTTTTCTATAAACTATAAACTCTGCAAGATTTAAACAAATATATTATTATAATAATACTATTAGTCTTTGTTACGTATACCTACCTAATATTCTTATGGCATGATGTATCGTGATAAAGAAATAAAACTTTAACTAAGCTATCAAACGAGTGAATATGTAAGTAGGTACTTCAATACACTTTCTATCTCCAATGTTTACCACAGAGTAATGAAGTCATTAATAATATTATATTCTTCCGTACAGCTCAGTTATAGCCGTATTGTTTTCAGTTTATTTGAACTCGGTTTAATAAGTTAACTAGCCTAATATTCTTATGGCATGATGTATCGTGATAAAGAAATAAAACTTTAACTAAGCTATCAAACGAGTGAATATGTAAGTAGGTACTTCAATACACTTTCTATCTCCAATGTTTACCACAGAGTAATGAAGTCATTAATAATATTATATTCTTCCGTACAGCTCAGTTATAGCCGTATTGTTTTCAGTTTATTTGAACTCGGTTTAATAAGTTAACTAGCCTAATATTCTTATGGCATGATGTATCGTGATAAAGAAATAAAACTTTAACTAAGCTATCAAACGAGTGAATATGTAAGTAGGTACTTCAATACACTTTCTATCTCCAATGTTTACCACAGAGTAATGAAGTCATTAATAATATTATATTCTTCCGTACAGCTCAGTTATAGCCGTATTGTTTTCAGTTTATTTGAACTCGGTTTAATAAGTTAACTAGCCTAATATGAAATCCTTCATTGACTACAATAAAAGTAATGAAATTTATAGGTCTATAGGTATATCCACATATTATAAATCTCATAATACCTGATAGTAATATTGTTGATTTTGCAAAGTAAATCACTTCCAAGATTTTATGGATTATAGACCTTGGTATACAAGTATAAACATTTGTAGATACTTCTCAACCCACGCCGTTTTAGTTTGTGTGATAGATACTCTTTCTTTCTCACATTGATTTCAATCCTGTGGATCGATTTGCAGCAATATTTTACGTCTTTCCTTCCATCGCGCTCTATCCTGTGCGACCCTCATCAGCTCTTCGAACGATTCGCAGGTCATATCCTTACACAGATAGACGAGATATTATAGACAATGGCGCCCCCTATGTTTGATCTTGCTGCCAAGGTAGACAAACTTCTTTACCATAAAGGGACTCGGAGTCCGTTTAAGGCAAAAACTTTTGTCTGTGAAACTACTCGTTTTTTTTTCGTCTTTGTGTTGTCCTGTCTCCCTTGGTGGAGAGTATTAGGTCTGGTTGGGATGTCCCTATGTCCCTTGGGGAGGGAAGCGTCTCTGCAACAGTCCCGGTAACGGCGACCCTCGGGTTCGCCGGCCTGAAAACCTAGAAAAAATCTCTGGACACCTCAACTCAGTTTTTGGTCCAAAATATATGCAATTTTTGTAAATATTTTCTTACTTTATTTTTAATATTTTTTTTACTTTTACGTTAAAAAAACTTGTTTATTTAATTTATTTTGTATAGATATATGTATTATTACTATGTTTGCTTCTCTTGACTAGAGAGACATCGAAGGAGTGTAGTCAAAAGATTCCACAGCCCTTCAGGCTGCCCACTATGGCACCTTCTGCAAATGGAAGTCCCCAGACTTCTGCGGTATCCGGGTGGACGGTGGGTCCTTCAATGTCTGTCTGTGAAACAAGCTGATAAGACCAAGAAAAATTTGAAAAAGCCTTTCTTTATCTACCTTGAGTCGAAGCAACTGACAACGCAAACAGTTCAGCGATATTTTAAGGGAGCTTATCTTTGGACTGTGTATTGATTTTTTGATTAAACAATATTTTGCACTACGTACTGCTAATTTACTTCTAACCGCGACCACTTTTTAACAGGAAGCAAAGAAACTACATGTCGACTTAGTGTGTTTTTCATTTTATTCCCCTTGAATTGAATGTACATCGCAGGGAAATAATTAAAATGGATATCTGATCAAATCCGTAAGTTAGATGGTCAGTTCACGGAAGATATTATAATAATAAATTTGGGCGTAATTTCCCGAAACAAAATAAGTGATTTGATGAAACTCCTTGGCTGTTTTATCTCTTTCTAGATACACCAAATTTTTATGTAGATACACCAAATCTGTGTTATTTACTAACACGTCATTGAATTACTTTTAATAGAAGTGGGAACCTCTTTTAGGTCCCAGTTTTCCAAATTCGTAATTTAGCTTGCTCTTGAAATTCCTCCTCCCCTCTTGCCAAATTTTCGAAGAGGTAGGTATAGTATTTTTAAATATTTTGGAATATTTGAGACTGTAAACCGAAAAATAACCTCCATTTTTATATTTGCAAATATAAGTAATTATATCGGCATTTCCGGGGCTCCGTAAAGACGGAACTGACTGATCGTCCACATTGGGGATTTTATCAAATCTCCATCTTCATCTTTTCCCTGCGACTCATATACCTACAATTATAAATTGTGTATTCCTAAATATATATTATTGTATGTATATCTTATTATTATTATTATCATCATGCAATGCAAGACTGTATTATTGTTATTCCTATACTTGTTTCATGAACCCACGTTACCTCTTGTTTCCAAATGACTGAGTAGAGAAGAAAAAATATGTGACATTGCATTATAATTTTACTCTTACTTAATATATAATATACCTACAGATACCATTCATTACTACTGCAACCTTTGTTATCTTACTTATGCATCTAATAAAGATTTACGCAATACATTTAGTTCTAATAGGCTCACCAATCTGACGCATTCACTGGTATTTTTGAAGTTTCTTAATCACCGTTTTTTTACCGCTAAAAGAAATCACATTTGTTTGGGAAAATTACGTCCCAAAATACTGTCTTTTAAATCAGTAATGTTTATAGTATCTCTCTCTCTCGCCCTCAACGCTCCTCTCGGGAGCACAGGGCAGAAACCAGCATCCTCCATTCAGAGTGTCTCTGCGCCAATTGCGTCACCTCTTTCCACGACATTCCCTGCGCTCTGATATCGTTGTCATAGGAACGGTGTATTGTGAAAGAGGGACGCCCGTGCCGACGGAACCCCTGCGGACGCGGACGTGTATGAACATGTTACAAATGATGTTGTGCGCCGGCGCACCCAGCAGAGACCTGTAATCTCCGTAATACAGGAGAGACGATGGTCCTGGCTGGGACATGTTTTGAGAATGCCCAATGATAGTTGGCCAAAAAGAGCACTGTTCTTCCGTTTATAGTATATCAACGAATAAAATACATAGTTTTGTTATTTCTGTACCTACAACGAAAATAAGGTAAAAATGAATGCAATATATTTAATATGAAGGCGATTTTATAATGTATGTAATAATAAGTCATTGACGTTGACAAAGAAGCATGAGATAACAATAATTATTAAAAATTATTGTTTATTTTTATTTTCACTTTGATAACAACATTCAAGCTTCAAAGAATCTTCCACTTTAAGCAATAATGTGCTTGTTGAGTTATTAGTTCCTCTTGATGCAATAGATATTTTCAATATTTTAAAATTGTTTTCATAAAAATGGAAGATTCACTTGTGAACGTACATAATATGAATAAATCACTGTTCTTGATTTAGTACTGCCAGGTTTAGAGGAATCTAGTAAGGTAGGTACCTACGATATATGTACCAACACTACGCGAATGTATTCTAGCTATCAACACCGTTGACCGAAACGTCGCCATCGAGTCGTTGTTAAGAAAGTTTTAGAAGTTACACAATTGACGTAGGAAGTAAACTGCATTGTGACAATGGTATTTGATTTTATTACTAGATACTTTTATGTGACATCTTATGTGTCAAGTCGAAGTAGATACGTGAACATAATTATATAATAGGGATATTGTAAATGCTGTTAATTTTTAAATCGCTTCATGTTATCTATGGTAATATTATGTTACACTATCAAGGTAGGTTTAGGCAGAAAATTAAATTCAAAAGAGTTAGGAATACTGTAGGAATAAGTATGTAAGTCGAACGGAAAATATTTTGTCTTTTTGAGATTCACAATATACCACACCTGGAATAAGCGACAAAGTTATAATCCTCATTTTATGGTATGTACCTATTGTGAATAATGTAATGTATTTTATGTTTATCAACTAAATATTATGATGTGTTATGAAAATATGTATATTGTTCATTCCCTCAAAGCGCGAGCTCTTCTTAACTTTGAAAGAATGTATTGTATCTAATAATAAATTTATTATATTATGTTTTAGCTAAGATAAAATTGGTTGTTTCGAAAATTGCAAATATTCTTCAAGTCAAAATAATTATATTATGTTGTAAGTTGTGTCGTTTTGTCCATGAAACATAATATAATATCCTTTATTATTAAGATAAATTTAATATAAATTTTCTCGTTTAATGCTTTCCTTCATTAATCATAAATTACTGACCGAGTCACATTAACCAATAACTGTTACCGGGTTCTAACGAATAAATTTATTCCAATACTGAGTAGGTACATACCTATTAATAATAATACGTACTCTGTACCTATTTTAATATATTCGCTAAATGGCAAATCCGCTTGGACCGAATTACCGAGAAAACTATCTGATACCTACATGTACCTAAATAATAATATTATAGAGAGCAAAGACGCATAATAATTTATTTACTCATTGTAGGTTATTGTTATAACTTTGCTTTGACATTGTCAGACAATTGAGTGACAGTGCTCATTAAAATCATACTATGATACCTATCAAAGCTCACGGTACACCTATCTACCTACAAGTGTACATAATATATTCAACAACCTACATAATATAAACTACCTATCTCTATGCATTTTCAGTTTAAATCTTCTAATACCGGCTCAATATTATAATAATGTATAAGTACTCGTACCTACCTACAATAATATTTTCCCAGACGGACTAGTTAGCCCATATTATTTTGCATTATTATTGTACACTTACCTACATTGGTTACATTATTGAATTGTTCCTTTAGTCTAACTATTAAAACGTATGTAGATCGCACGACTTTATAGTTTCCAGTCCAATCATAATATTTTAAGAATAAAATCGTCTCGTGTCTTGTACTTAGAATAACATAGCCAACGGTGGTTGTATGACATTGATGATAAATAGGTACTAGTTTCACTTTATAAATATTGTGATTAAGTAGATCATAATGAAATTGTCTGAATTGTTCCTATAAATATGCACTGTTACAGAGAAGATATTTATCCCACGAGCTGGGGGGGGGGGGTTGGTGTAACAATACATATTTTATGCCTGCAAAGGGGTACAGCATTAATAACTATTTTCATATTTTTGCACTGATTTTCACACTGTATTTATCTTATGGCCGTTGGCGTATGATTGTGAATCAATAAATTATGTAGGTATTAGCATTAGGAAAAAACTAATTTTTCATATGTATTAGGATATTCCTTTGTTACCTGTTTTAAAAAATACTTAAGAGATATTAACCATAGAAACAGCTACTCTTCCAATCCAATCCACTATACAATTACCTAATACAAGATTCATATCTTAATTTGGGACTAGCTCGATCTGTGAGAATTGTCTATGTATGTACCTATGTACCTAATACTAAACCATCACTGCACATCCCACAAGTGGGGTAGCCAGCAGACCAGCTGCATATAAGTAACATGCAAACTGTCCTCTCCGTGCCAATATAAAATCAGGATATTTAGGATGTGTGGCAAACTTCATCCCTGAATGTAAGACATAAAATGTTTTTATTTTTACTAACGGGTGCCTTTTACTTACGGATACCATTTTTAATACAATATATTTATAATCCAACTCCAATGAAAAATTTATGGTACACGATTTTGTAAACCATTTGACATCTGATTTAGTAATACTACCCATAAAAAATTACAAAAAAATACTTTAAACTAAAAGATGAAGTTAATAAAAAAAAGCAGAAAATTGGTGTGTTGCTATTAGGACAGGTGTCAAATATAAGAAAAAAGTAATTTAGAACAATCAAGTCCTAATAATACCTTACAGCAGGAATGTAGAGTCTGTGAAAGAAAATGTTGAGTACAACGTAGTGTTGTGGAATTCTCAAGAAATAATTTTTCGAGAAATTTGCCGAGAAATTTCTCGGTAAATCATCATCGCCCTCAACGCTCCTCTCGGGAGCACAGGGCAGAAACCAGCCTCCTCCATTCAGAGCGTCTCTGTGCCAATTGCGTCACCTCTTCCCATGACATTCCTTGCGCTCTGATATCGCTGTCATAGGAACGGTGTATTGTGATATAGAGTAATAGAGTAATAAGAGTATATGTTATATTATTTTTATTGAACTTTGTATTTTATTATTAATAAAAGGCAACAGCCGTTTATTGTATCAATAAATAAATAAATGTATATGCAAAACAGGAAATATAATATATTAATTATGATGTTCATTCATTGAAATGTGTAATAAGTTGGAAAATATAACATAATACAGATAGATATAAGATTTATGAGCAATATCATTCGAGATCAGACAGATTTGCCTATCTTACGTTTCAATCAAATCTGAAATCAATTGAATTAGACTATATCTGTCACATTTTAAATATAAATAGGTATAATGTTAAAATGTTATAATATGTTATAATGTTTTTGTATTTAAATTCTTGACACAGATAACTTTGTTGAAGATAAAACAATATCATGTACAGCGTCCTCGAGATGTTATGGCACAAAGATGGTGCTCTAAATACTCTCCATTTATTATTATTATTAATGCAGGAGAAATGTTTTTAAACGTAAGAGCTGTTCTATAATTGGTATTTTTTATGAAGATACGAATTTATATTTATAAAAATCTGTTGAATGGTCAAATAAAAAAATAAAAAAAATAATACTATGGTGCGAAAATAAGCGCGGATGTCATGGAACTACTTTTGTGGAACTATTATATAGGTAACTACTAGGTGAATCAATTTTTCAGGGGGTGTTGATTATAAGAAATCGGCGTGCATGTATGAAACATTGTATAAATGCAGAGAAAGCGAAAAAAGTATCAGTATTAGAGCATTCCGTTTTCTCAGCCTACCCTCCTTGGGAAACGAATTAAGGGTATTGATAGATAGATATAGACACGTGCGATAGAAATTATGTGCCGTTATTTATAGGTAAGTGTATGAAATTGGTGTGGAACAAAAAGTTGGCTATTCAATAAATAAACTGTAAAGAGAAAATAAGAAAGCTTTATATTCTACCAAATAATACTTTATCTACTAATATCCCAAACATTTGGGTTAATGTTATATTATAAGTAAATAAATTATAATACGTAATTATTTCATATTTAAAAAAAAATCATTACCAACCCAGCTAATAACATCGAAGCTAATTTGATTATTATTAAATTTAGTAGGTACGAGTACTTAGGGAACAATTTGTTGAAGAATGTTGATTACTTTTAACTTTAAGTTTGTTGGTACAACATTAAGTTTTAATGTTCAGTACTCACTATGTAACGAAAACAAATAAAAATATTTGTAAGAGTGCAGGAAGTTGTATTAAATGTGTGTGATACAGTATCGTGGGTAGGTACTTTATTGTAAAGCACCCAGAAGGCAATGCACGAGTCTTTGTCGTTATGAGTTATCCATTTAATTTGTGCTTTATATCAAAGTCGTGCATTCTTGATTATAAATGACTGTTGAAACCATAGATCTTGCTTTACAGTATAATATTTAAAATAACGTACAAACTATTTAATCTTTTAGTTACCTACCCGAACTAAAACACTAAAAGTGCCATAGATACTTAGACTGGACAAAAATTCCACGTCGCTTGTGAAAAGCTCAACGGACAAGTTATGCATATTTGAATAAATAATTATGCCTGTAATATATTTTTTACAATGAATATAATATTAAATCTACGAATGAACTGCAAATAACTTATAACAATTAAAAATATTAAAACTTTTACACTGTTTTTCATTTCAAAATAAATGACGTCCGGTAAATTGAAAAGTATTATATTTACAAATTCTCTGTACCATCATACTCATATTTTACACTTTTTTATTCAAACAAAAACTATTTGATATCCGTAACATTTAACAAATTACTTTGATACTTACTACATAAATAAGTCTTTGAGTTTACCGAGATGCGAGAGAGAGATTATTTGACACTACCACACATCTAAAATACTAATTTTATTTGTTATTTTTCTACATTTGATATCAGTAAGCTTCTGAAGGTAGGTATATCCTTGATGTGCCTATATCCTGGCACATATACCTCTTATGGGTGTAAGTATCTTATTAACGTACGAATATTTCACACGGCCAATTGACAAACAGTTTATATTTGTGTATCTATTATTCTTCGTTGTTAAAATCATTAGTAGGTACATATTTAAATTTCATATTTTATACTTCAGTACTCGTATTTATATGCCTTTTCATGAGAACCTATTTCTGTTCTCTGCCACAATCCCTTTCACCAGGAATCCCTATTTACTTAATTAACCGTCATTCCATCGTATCAAATTACTTAAAAGAAATGAAAAAATGCTTTTTAACATAATTTTAAGTAAATGTGAAAATTTAAGGGTTGAAATGTAATGCAGGTATTTTAATTTTTCTATTAAGAATAATAAAACAATTGTGATGGGTGTCAAAAATGTAAAAGTTTTCTGGAATATTTTTCGCTCTTTTCCCTAAAGGTAAGACATCTGGATCTGGAGTTTGTTTCTCGCTCTCTACAATTTGGAGAAAACATATATATGTAGGTATTCATTTAAAATATCTTTTAACAAAACTATTTTTCATCCATACCTACAAATAACATAAAGCAGAATTGTATAAAATATATTTATAAAGAAATATAAATAAAGTTAAATAGTAGTAGTAATACCACCTTCTCCAACAGATATTGAAGGGGAAAATTCAGGGACGCCGAGGTCCCGGTAGGAGACAGATGTCCTGGCAGCGAAACATAAGGGAGTGAACCGGCATAAGAAGTATGGAAGAGCTGTTCCGAGCAACGCAAGACTGGGACAAGTTCACCGAAGTGATCGCCAACATTGGGGGGACCAGACAGGGCACTTGAAAAAGAAGAAGAAGTAGCATAAATATCTATATATAATTATATGTATACTTTTACAAAAAATCCTCCGCAATAAACATGACCTCTGTATATTGCCTGTATTTTATTTAAATGTATAGGTAGGTATCTGTAAAATTGCTTGTAATCAATGTAAGTACCTAAAGAATAAATAAACAAAATAAATAGAAGATCTTACTACTTCTGTTACATAGAATTCAATTACAACTACATATTATATACATGGAGAGAAAAATTATTAACCATTACAGGTAAATAAGAAGCGTATTTTAATAATTAAGTATTTGATTGCTGATATGAAAAGTGAAGAAGAAATAAATTGATATAAAAACTAAAATATTGAGGCCAAAATTCAAGGGCATAAACTGGAATATATGCATTGAATTACTCAATTATTTATTAATCTAAGAGATCCACATAGAACTGAACCCATATTATGTTTCCAAGTACGGCTGTAGTCCTGAAGACCTTATCATAGCTAACGACAAGGCGATGAATGTCGCCGCTTATTGGAGTGGGAAGATTTAAAAAAGACCGGACACGTAAAGTAAGTAAGTAAGTAAGTATAAAAATATGTCTTAAATTTATATTGGTTACTTTTTCTCTGAAAAACTGTGATTGTGTATAAGATTATAGATTTATTCTTATTCACAATTAATTTTTAGTGTTTAATATTTTTCGATAAATTGAAATATAAGCGCAACAGAGTGATTTTTTTTTCTTTTTTTATTATCTACATAATATGTCATCTCTATAAATATTATTCTAAATAAATATGTTAATTACTAATATTAATTGAATACCAATGGATGTATCGTATGCAGACGGTTTTTTTTTCTGTTAACCTTACGATCTTGAAAGGGTTAAACTTATTTGTATACAAGTATAATGGTATTATTATCAAAGAAGATAGAAGTTCCTTCACAGCCGTCTGTCAAAGTCAAGTGCGCAGATTGTCGATATAAATAATAGTTTTAATATTGTAGATATCTTATAATATGTGCAGTACGTAGAGTAATGTATGGTGAAGAAAGATTTATAATGGTCTGATGTTAGAGATGTACACACAAATACCTACCTACACCATTTGCTGGAATCTTTAAAATTTCATTAGTAGGTAGTTATGGATTTATCAATAAACTAGCAATTTGAACCAGGATTGAAAATCATCCAATAATATTTTTATTTTATTTCGTTTCATTTTTTCACTAGATCAGCAGAGTTACCCTTGACACAATCTAAATACAATTTTAATCTTGTCTTGATCTCAATCCTATAATTTGCGAAATAGTCAAAAATACGTGCAAACCAATTTTTCCCGGAAGATCGATGGGCCGTCCTAGAAGAAGCTGGCAAGGGCAGGTGCCAAACTTGTGTGTTGAAAGGCTTGGTTTGGAGTGGCCAGAGGTCCTGGAAGTAACGGTGGACAGGGATCTCTGGAGGAGGTACCTAGGCGCAATGGGCCCCCGACCCAACAAGAACAAGGGGAAGAAGATGTATGTATGTACCAATCTTTCGGTAGCGGTAGTGTGGTATTTTTGACTATAGTCCTTTCCTTTTACTATAGTCGTATGGTAAAGAACAAGACAAGATCGTATTTAGATCGTGTTAACAGTAACTGTGCAGACTATATTTTTAATAATAGGTTCTGGTAATTGATCTACTATTATACAATCTCGACGTATTCCACAAGTAAGGTAGCCAACAGACTAAATTCATGTGATAAACATGCAGATCGTCCTCTCTATGCCAAAATATAAGACATTCAGGAAAGGTAGCAAGCATCATCGTACAATTGTATGTAATTTTTAATTTTCTTATACGTGAGGTTTTACGAACATGTGCTTAAAGGACACTCGAAAAGAGTTGAAGACTTATTTTTTGATGGGGACCCCACAGGGTAATTTATTCAAGATGAATTTTATGGAAATCAAATTTTTTTTTCATATATACCTATAAATTTCAGGTATCAAGAGTGTCTAAAAAAAGTTTATTATTGCACAACGAAATATTCAATTACTTAACCTTGTATGACAGATCTGCTGCAGAGGTCAAGCACAAATGAAATTATAACGTATTTGACTCGTATAAAGTATTTGTGCGGGACAGGAGCCGACTCAGCTCGCCGCGGACCACAAGTGAACTGTAACTCCGGATGGTGGGAGTCGGGGGGTGAGTGGGGGTTACTGGAGCAACCACAGTCGCCGCTTCGACGTCGTATGCAACGTAGAGGACGGGTATGTCCGAGTGCGTCTTCAGTAGGGCGGCCCAGCTGCCGTTGCCCTCGACAACACGTCGGAGACTCCCTTCGTTCGTCGACCTGGGGATGTTTACTTCCGCCGTAACACCTAGGCGCAGCTAACCTGTGTTCTCGCAAGCACTCACTACCGGGCAATGATCCCAATAGCACAGACTATCTAGAGAACACAAGAAGCCACACGGCGGCGTATTGACGAAGAAGTACTCGGCTCACGGTAACCACCTCAGTATCAAGTCACTCGGAAGCCCTTCGGTGAAGCGAAGAGCGATGGACAGCTGAAGCCTGGAGATCCGTTCCGTAGTCAAGGTTGAGAGCGGTGGTCAGCGATGGTGGTCCAAATCCGAAGCGAAGAGAAGGCAGAGGTAGTACAGGTGATCAAGAGAAACGCACAGTGTCGAGGTTGTAGATAGAGTAATTTATTAGGCAAAATGGTACGGTTTATTAAGCGGTCGATCCCCGCCGGCCGCACCCCAGCCGACAATGGCTGGGAGTGGGGCGCGCGCGGTCATCGACCGACGTAAGTAACTCCCACCCCTGCGCGAGCGTGTCATTCACATACCGACCGCCGCACAGGGAGGAGCTCCCACCACACATGACATGATACAATAATGATTACAGCAATGAGTTACACTATGACAGCGGGCACCGCGCGGGTAGGTAGACAGGCATGATAGCTTTATTGTACCTACGCCGCGCGGACCATATCTTACAATACTACTTTATATATTTCACACTTACATACTACATTATAAGACGATGAAGGGAGCAATCTATGCGGGGTGCATTCTGTGCGATACAGTATTTATTCATAATTCTTGTAGGTAGGTATAGGTACATGTATACGCAATGCCTTCTGGAGTTTTATTTATATTTCACTAAGTGCAGTGGACCATCAGCAAGAGTGAAAGCGGACGGTTAGCGGCATTTGAAATGTGGTGCTATAGACGCATGCTGAAGATTCATTGGTCGGAATACGTCGAAAACGAAGAAGTGTTCAACATCAGGCACCCAGGACTGCTCATCGCAATCGCAGAGGGTAGGACCGAAGGCACAAATGGCAGAGGCCGATCGAGAGACGCCTATATAGACCAACTGAAGAGGGACATGAGCTGTGGCTCATACATGGAGTTGAAGAGATTGGCTGAGAATAGGGAGGAGTAGAGAAGAAAGTCCAAACTCGTTGCGGACCAATCCAATGGATTGTAACTCATTATATATAAGTACAGATATCTAAAAAATAATAATATGTAAATATTATTGTTAGGTAGACAGTACATAGATACTAAAGGATATCCATACAATGTCTACACAATAACAGAGATGCATTATGTATGGAGAATCACATTATACAACAGTATCTGTATTCAAATATACTGCATGCTTAATAATAATCAATGCAGAATCTTGGAGACTAACGATAGCGGAAACACAGAGCCTGTTTGCCGGCCTGGAGATGTACATAATATGTACATAGCTACACAATGTATAATAATATATTCATACATATACCTACTCGTACTTCATACACAAACGGATTTTATTTCCCTACAAAGGTTTCCAACCGTACATTATTATATTTGTAAGAAATTTTGAAACAACTAGGTATGAGGTTTTGAATAGAATCCAATACAGCATATAAATTTTGTTTATTCTTCTATTATTGCTTTATGGAAAGTTCTATGAAATCGATTAATACCTTCATGTTTAATCAAGTAATATCGTAAAATCAAACAAGGATTTCTATCGTAAACTTTTGTGAATATTTATTGCATTTCTAATAGCAAACCTAGATATTATTATCATCCTAAGTCAATCAGTATTATTACTTCATTAAATTGCCCATAACTTAACCACGGTATTTTCAAATGACTGATAATAAAATTATACAGCCTGCATAAACGGTAGCTTTGTAATATATTATATTCATAAATATGCAAAGACAAACATGCACTTGGCGATCGACTACATACGAATTTTCGACTATAACCGCAACAATAACGCAAAATTACACGGTACTTGTAGGTAGATTGTCGAAAAGTTGACCAGTAGTCGATCGCTAAGTACGGTTTGTCTACGGCCCCTGCAGGGCTACTCTTGACAAAACTAAACACGATCTTAATCTAGTCTTGATCTTGATCATACGACACACGAAGTGACTATTGGCCAAAAATACACACAAACCGATCGCGCGTTAGCGGTAGCGCGGTGTTTTTGACCATAGT
This sequence comes from Athripsodes cinereus, assembly GCA_947579605.1. Lineage (NCBI taxonomy): Eukaryota > Metazoa > Arthropoda > Insecta > Trichoptera > Leptoceridae > Athripsodes > Athripsodes cinereus. The sequence goes on from OX388329.1 coordinate 14,286,177, forward strand.
CCCTTCGTGCGTCGTATGATCAAGATCAAGACTAGATTAAGATCGTGTTTAGTTTTGTCAAGAGTAACCCTGCTGGTCTCAGATTTTTGATTCGCTGCCGCAACAGTTTTAGTTCCCCTTCCTTTTTTTTGCACATCATCGTTGTATAAAATTGTTAAAAAAAATAATACCAAATTTCAAATACTAAATAAAACAATACAATATTTCAAATTTAAAATACAAGGACGTAATTTTGTTATGTATTACTTTAAAAAAAAAAGATATATCTGGGTTTTGTTATAAACCCCAATACAATTTTATGCACCTTCCACAGTAAACTAAAAGCTTGTGTCGTGAAAGAGGAGTTTGCCGGCATCTGGGATTGAACCGCGGATCCCTTCTTATTTAATATACTTAAATAAGTTATACATAACAAAAGAAAGAAAACAAAAATTATAATAATATTTGACATACACCCAATCCCAATACGTGGTAAGGATTATGGATAGGAAGGGGGGGGAATAGGGAACAGAAACTGAGTTAGAAGACAGCATTTTTTCCTTAACTAAAGATTTATAAACGATTGTTCCAACAACGAATTTTTCTCCTTCAAGAGCACCCTAACGTTTCATTTTTTTATTTTTATTTTTTTAGTAACTTTTTTCATAGATATATTATGTATAATGAATATTTTGTAATATTACTGCAAACCGTTTTGGTTTACCATAAAGTTTAGTTTTTTGATATAAGTATATTGATTATTTCCTGAAATAAAATAGATATATATAATGAATTACAATCCATTGGATTGGTCTGCAACGAGTTTGGTTTTTCTTCTCCATTCGTCTCTATTCTCCGCCAGTCTTTTCAGCTCTACGTATGAGCCACAGTTCATATCACTCTTCAGTTGGTCCATATATGCGTCTCTTGGTCGGCCTCTGCCATTTGTCCCCTCGGTCTTACCCTCCGCGATGGCTATGAGTAGTCCTGAGTGCCTGATGTTGTGGCCAATCCAGTTAGCTCGTTGTTGGCTGATTCTCTTAAGGAGTTGCCTTTTTGCGCCTACCCTGGTTAATACTTCTTCGTTTTCGACGTGCTCCGACCAATGGATCTTAAGCATGCGTCTGTAGCACCACATTTCAAAGGCCGCCAATCGTCCGCTTTCACTCTTGCTGATGGTGAAAATAGATAGGTATATAAAAAGTCAAACATAATGCACATGTGAAGGCATTTAATAATATTTACTTTACATTTATCTATAACAAATTTCTGACGGTGCCCATAACGATTTGTCGTAAAAACGATTGTTCACATGAATACCAAACCAAAAGCTCTTTCGAAGTAACATTTACTATATACGTCTAGGTTCCCAATCTTATAGAATTGCAACTTATATAAGTAATTCGTAATCATCCTTAATGTTTACTAACATGTATAGGTGTTGAGAAAAAATAATTTAATTTGTGTTGTTTCTAAATTTGTTGGACTAATGTTGCTAAATAATTGTATGAGAATGATATATTTACAAAAAGTCTGTAGATATGCCAAATAAAATTAAAAAAAAAACATTAATTTTATCCTACCATCACGTCTTTTCCCATAAGCGGGGTAGCCAGCAACGAGTTCGTCGGTAACCTGGTGATAGTCTCGGCCTCATGCACAAGAGGTGAGCGGTTCGCTCCCAAGTGCTGGCATTCTGGTACTGTAGGGTGTTTCATTTTATAAGGCAAAAAATAAAATGCAATTTTTTTGCAATATTCGCTTGCGCCCCGAGACTCAGTGATGCAAAAGATATATATGCCAAATTTCAAGAAGATTAGATAATATTTAGAGGTGGCACACTTTGACCACTTTTATAAAAGTAAGCAAAAAATAAAAATTTTCAATGTGAATTACTTTTATTGGGAAAACTAGAGATCATTAATTTAAAATTATATTAATCAGCATTGAATGATGCAATCCCTTATTTTATTTGCTTGATGACAACCTTTCTGTGATGCTCGACTACCCTCAGCAAGATTTGTATTTTTTTTGCTCGTCCCTGATTCGTTCAACTTTTTTATTAAAGCAATTCCTCTTTCTGCGCTATCATTGACCACGTTCAGAGCATTAACGTGACTTTTTAGAGAATGACTGAAGTATTTTGTCATGCCGTGGATCCCGAACAATTCAAAGAACACCTTTGTTTTATTACTAACGAAATGGCTTAGTTCTTTTCCTTCAAAAACAAGGTTTTTACTTTCTAATCGTTTTAGTGACTTTTAATTTGCAGATTTTATTTCTAAATTTTCAATAATATTTTCCTTATCAGCCTGTGTCAATGCGTTCGTCTAAAAAAGCCAGTCCCACATTTGTTTCTGACAGATACCAAAGGTGTCTCTTAGCAACTGCGAGAGCACTTTTTTTGATATCTGCTCAGAAGCTAAAGCAAATCCAAATCATTTTTTGGAGCCCATCGACTCACAATGCCTCGTGCCAAAAGCAAACGTAAATGAGGCTGACAAAATGTGCAACCCGTTTTATTCCTTTCAATTCTTTTTGAGAAGTATTCAACTGTTTAGAAAACAGTCAGTCACTAGAACTGCAACCTTATCTTCCAGAGTTTTGACACACCCTCGGCCAACTGACGGCAACAGTTTATTGTCCAAGCGTAACACCAAATGTGGGGGATTTCCAAAGAGCGATTTTTCGATTTTCTTCGCCATATTACTTCTTCTGCCTCTTCGTCACTAGGTGATGATGACGATAGAGATAAGTCTTCCAGTGTAACTGTTTTATTGATTTCAGCCATAGATTTGCAATGCTTATTTTATATGAAACACTTTGGTCTTGTTTTTTACGCTTATTTCTTATTTTCGAGGCAAAAATCTTGTCTACCGTACTCTTTGACGAACTCATGCGATCTTGTCTTTGTGACCTTAGAAATTATTTATCTTCTTATGGTACGCTAGTCATTTCCATCACATTTTGCCGCGAAATATCAAATAACTCGACGAGATCACCCTTCCAAATGTGCCGTTTTATATTTACTTTATCCGTCTTCATCAATTTCTCTTCAATCAGATTTTTGTATTCTTTGCTTACTTTGAACATTGTATGGCCGACTAAAATGACACTTACACCATCTTTTAATTCAAGATTGAACAATTTAATTCAAGAGTAAAATAGTTTTCTCAATACCTGCGGTGTATCGATGCTCCGCTCCCCTTGTATATCTGGCGCCGCCCGTCTACAAAGAACTTCAGTAATAGAAATTTCACTAGTTCGAGATAAAAGTGGTCAAAGTGTGCCACCCCTAAATATTATCCAATCTTCTTGAAATTTGGAATACATATCTTTTACATCACTGAGACTCGGGGCGTGAGCGAATATATATGAAAATCACATCTTTGGAAAAATGAAACACCCTATAGGTACTGGCACTGGTTTGTATTCACAATACAAACTTTTAGCTTCTGTGAAAGATGTATAAGATTGTATTTGGGTTTTGAAAAAAAAAACAGATACATACATCTAAAAAAACTGCATGTTAGCATACAAATCGTCCTCTTCGTACTAAAAACATTTAGGATGAGTATCATATTTAATCGCTCAATCTAAAATGTCTCATCCTGATATTTGCAGAATAACTGCCTCTTACAGGACACTTGAGCGCTTACCACAAAGAGAGTAAGGTCTATTTTTATCGAGGACTCCATGAAATAGGTTAATTAATTCAATAAAAAAGCATTATGTTAGTTCAACAAAATAGTTTGAATTCATTATAGATTTACATTATACTACATACATATATGCAATACACCTTTTTTAAATACCATTTATAAGGAGTGAAAACTTTACATATTTAATACATCCAGATTTTTTATTGGTTACCCCACTTGCAGGATATGACATGATGATATACATAAATAGAACCTTAATAGGTTAAGAACGAAAATTGAAAATATTTCTCTTCTAGATACATACGATAGATGTTTGGTTATTTACATTAATATATAAGAGAACACAGTATAGATAAAAAAAAAACTCTTCAAAACAAAAATCGGACATATTAACTTTTGATATATTAAAAGAAATGATGTCCATAATCACAAATCGTTTATATATCGATATTATGAAATCACTGTTTTTGTTGAATTTAAAAGAGCATGTTATGGGTGGGTGTCTGATGTGCCAATGGAGAAATTGCAGGATATCTTTGGATTTGTTCCATGATTTGTTTTGTGTTTTTGTGTTTTATGTGGGGTGATATACTTGTGTTTGTATGTGGTGTGGGATTTGTGATATGTGTGGTTGAGGGATGTGTTGTTTTTTTTCTGGTTTTATATGGAGAAATGGTTTGTTTGTGTGTTGTTTCATGTATGGACGGTTTGCAGCAATGTTTTTCTTGTTATGAATGTGATTGTGTTAATATAGGAGACGAATGCTTTTTGTGATTGTGTATAATGTTTCAGTATGATTGATATGTTTGTGAGATGTTTGTCCTAGAACAGGTTATACCTAGTTGGGCAGCATCAATGAAAATATGTATAGATTTGTTATTTATTGGTGTAATAAAATAAATAAAATAAAATAAAAGGTACATAGACTCCAGTACGTGCCGAACAGCTATATCCTAGAAATAGAATAGTTAGCAGGTATCAATCCATAGTAGTAAATTCATGTTAACTTATAATTATATAAAACACAAAGCTTTTTTTAAAAAAAATTCAAGAAATGATTAAAGGACCTACCGTTTCTTATTTTATATTAATATAAGCTTAATTTATGAGCATTTTTAAAGAAGTGATTTTATAATATGGAAGTGTTTTTATTTCTAGCATTTTAGCTATACACATAATATAACACAGCAAAAGAATAACCGTAAGACGGTGAATGAAAAAATAATTTGATGTAGTACACCAACACTCGGTGCAAGTACAAACTATTATACTTACTTACTCTAACCTTCACGGCATCTTCCACAAGAGGGGTAGCCAGAAGACTAAAGGCATGTAATAAATATAGGCATCAACTGTTAAGGATGATGAAAAAATGGTCTACTTATATTGTTTTATAGCAAAATTTCGGCGCCCCCTAAAATTTGGCGTCCTGGGCAGATAGTATAGTACCTATGCCTAGACTGTATGGTAAAACTTTTATTGCATCCGCGGAGAGCTAAAGGCTGAGTTCTTTGGACCGGGGCTACCCGCCAACCCGTGGTGAGCTTGTGGGATCTATATCTACATATACATTTAAAGATTTAGATAACATATCAGAAACTATTAACAATGCATTATCAATAAAATATTATTTTCATTTAGAAATATTGATAGCACTAAGCCATGTATTGAATTACCTATCTATATATAAGATTATCAAGTAGGTAGGTAAGTGTTTATGATAATACCTATATATTTGATTGCGATTGCAGTGTATGGGCTAGCCTTGCAAAAACAAAAAGACAAGAAACTTGAAACTATCATCTCCCACACAGTACAGTGTACAGACGCCTACAGTATCGGACGACTCGCCGAGAGAATAATATCAGAATGTATGTAAGTAGGTAGGTACCAACCTATACTGAATAACATGGAAGATTTTTATGCAATAGGGATAGCATAACACGGTGCTCATTAAAACCATGTAAGTTGATAAACAAATATATTGGTACATTCCTGCGTACATTATCTTTTTGATTATTTTTCATCTTACTTACTTATTCTTGACTTGTAATGTTCTTTTCGTTTAATACAATATCTGTTGGCTAGAAATATAAAATGTCCAATATATTTATGAAACAAGCAATAAGATTTTTCCTTTTTAGACTTTCTCTATTTAGACTTTGTTTTAATCGTGTTGATAAAAACAGTAGGTACGTGGATATTCTGCACAAAATAAACATGCAAACCGTCTTCTCCGTTTCAACAAAAAATTAAGATATTCAGGATGGGATGCAAATCTCATCGCGGAATGCTAGATGTCACGTGTCTTTATTTTTTCAAACACTTGCCTTACTAATTCTTTGCCGGTTGCTCAACGGAACATGTGTGCACGTGAACTGTAAAAAGAATTAATAATTATTGACTTCTGAACAAAAAATCTGTTTTGAGAAAAATGGTTAAAAACTGAAATGAATGACGATTTAGAATTACATATATGATAAACAAAATAAAATTAAATTTCTAATAGATATCACTGTCCCAAATACACATATTATAGGTACAAACAACCGTCGCAGAAAAAAATACCGTACTAGCAGGACAAATAAAAATTATTTTGTATTTAGGTCCGTTTATATAATATAATACCTAGGTACCTTTAGTCATGTCAGCTAAACGCTGTAACTGACGTAACTAATATTGGATTCCTTTATTAATATTGGATAACCCCTTTTCTAGATATTGGATGTAACATAAAATGATCAATGAAATAAAAAATATTCATACAAGTTTTCGTACAAAGTGCAAAACTAAATTATTATTATTATTATATACCTATTTATCAGTGGCGTGTTCAGAGTTTTCATACGGGATAAACCCGCCCTCGACACAAAATTTAAAAAATGTGCATTAAAAAGTATGTTTGAAATACGTACCTATACAAAAAAATATATTTTATTTCATATGATAATATGTAATAACATAAAATAATAATACAAAATAATAAAATCTATAAAATCGAACTCAATATTACACATAGCTAGCACCTATCTAGTATCTACGTACTGACCGCTCTCAATATTATTTGACGTCTTTGCTCAGACGAAAACCGTCGTATTGATGAATATAATTATACCAAAAGCCATGCTTATTTTGTCCATATAAATCGCGAAATTATACGACGAGTATGTGCCAATACACACCATTTCTGTATTGCGTGTCCCTAGTACAAATGACAGCGTATTAGTGAGGTGATGAACGGAACAGAAATATAACTCAAAATAAACCCCATTTGCAACCACATGTGCAAATGAGACCAACACTACACATTATTTTTTACTTTGCATTATGTTAAGTACAGCAGCTCATACGCGCCAAGCGCTTATATTAGTAATGGACGTACTCACTTGTACATATTCTCATGCAATTTAAAATTTTGTGATCGTAATTGCTAAAGCTTTTATCATCATCTTCTTATTATTATAAAGCTTAATTAACTCAGATAAACCCTCGATTTTTGGGCTTGTTTGGAAGATACGCCACCGAAATTTATACTTAATACTCAAGGAATTTATTTCTTCTTAGTTCATTTACAATGTTTGCCTCCTACGTCTGTAATATGATGCAATCCTGAAATTTAGATAAACACTTTATATTACTGAAATGAGTAGATGCTGAGTTAATTTTTATGTATAAAATATACATTTAAATAAATATATTGAAACTAAACAACTGCAGTAATCATAACATCGCACCCACTGATGTAATAAAATTTAATTTAATCATGAAAATATTATCCACTTAAGTTTACATATTAAGCCGTATAATAACCAACTTTATATTATTATTTAACGAAATATTTATCGTTGCACAGCATAGTGGTTGATTTACCATATTCTAGCACATACTAAGTTACAATATTATACAAATTATTTAAGATAATTACTTTACTCCTACATAATGCTGTGAGCTGAAGACATGATCCTCTAAGTTAATTTGTCATTTTAATACTCTCGTTACTTAAGCTCCTGATATTATTATTCTTTGTTGCAATTTACATACTACCTACCTACATTTTACATTTGGAATATTACATAAATACTACAATGTAATATTATCATATAACTTTCCTATTTTTTGACATTCAAAACTTTTCTTGAAATCACAAAACGTTTCAGAAAAATGCAATAATTCAGATAGTACTAAAATTTGTATTTGAAGCCATTGAAACTTTTTGAGCTTATTAAAAAACTGTATTATTTTTGTTTTTGGTGAATAAGCATTAGAAAAATATTTTTGATTATGAATCAGCCAGGAATATCGACTTCTCTAAATCATTAAGGCTACAGGTCATTTTTTAAATACTATAATAGGTATTATAAAGTTTATTTACGCGACATACTTATAATGAAATGATGCAAATGTCAAAAATTACACTCGATCATCTATATAATTTGAAGTCATAAAAGTTCTGTGTTGTTTATAACTAAAATGTATGACTTGATAATAATGTGATAAAAATTTAATCCTCGAAATTTTACACCTGCTTCCTGCGCCAAATTTTATGGATTCACGATACAGCAGAATAAAAAACAAAGAACATCTCCTCTTATTGTATAATATCAAAGTCACGAGAGAATATGAATATGCTTTTTAATGCAGTGTTGTATTTTGGTGATAAGAATCTTGATGGACTTATAAATTATATTGTCATACTAATTTGTATTGAAATATGATTTCCTTCTGTGCTAGATGTGGAAAGATATAACTTAAGTTCTCTAAATTATTATGCAGTGGACACTTCCTCGAGTCCTTAGGTCAACACTGCATAAAGAAGAGAAACAATGAAGGTAAAGTACTGGTACATGCACAAGATGAAGTTCAGATGATGGATAGAGTTAGGTCACGATTGTGATACAAACCTCTCTCAATACTGACGAGTTGGCGTGTGTTAAGAAACACTATATGCACTACAAGCAGTATCATAGGTATCTATAATTATATTCAAAGCCTATTAAGGGACTAAAAGCATAGCTCGTGATTTTACTAAATGTGAACTATACAAAGATATGTACTATACTACCTACAAGTGCTTTTTCATGTTACGTTGTTAAACAAACTGTTTACAATACATCATTAACACTTTTCGTGTAACATGACATTGCAGATTTCTTCCGATTTTAGTTTGCCAAGGCTTTCGTTAATTAATGTACATTATTTAATAAGAATTCATTACTTACTCTTGGTTAGTGATGCTGGCTAATCAAGTGGATTTAAAAAAAGTTTTATACATAATAATAATTTCACTGTGTTCAATTTAATAAGATATACACACAATGTTGTGATTGTGCATGTGATGATCCGACTTAAGATAAATAAACATATTGTTATTACACCAACAAAGTATGCAACATGTAAACTAAAAGATGCATCGTTAAGTCTAGATGAAATCAAAATCCGGGAATGCTGATTGCAGAACAATAAGATAGAGAAAAGTACAGCAAACAGGTAAGCGAATATCTAATTGAAGAAAGCACTGTTCTTCTGCTTCAATTAATCATAATATTTTTTTTCATTTGATGCCTATCTACTTATTTTTGAGATTTTGTATTTTTTGATATTATTGACGAGGAGTATGCAGAATGCAGAGGTCGTGCCTGTGCAACATTCTCGATTGTATCGGAACACAAAGGCTGGAAGAGATGTTCCGACACAGAGAGATCTTCTCCATGGTGAGCCAACGTGTGGGTAGGTACCTGATACAGCACCTGATAGAAGGTAAGATATATATTTTTATTTAATGTTTTATTAATTAATAAATAACTTTCATTTTGTAAGTGTATGAACAAACTACACAAAACAATTAAATAGTGGCAACGTAAGAAAATGGGTTAAATCGAGTTTAATCTGTGGTGTATCTAAATTTATTTACGAATTAAAAATAGCTATCACTTAGTAAAGTGACTTCAAGTAAATGTAGATTTTCTCCTAATATCACGACTAAATCTATGTCTTACTTTTACTCTAGGTAAATTAATAATCATCAGAGTAAATCAATAAAATGGAGTAGTTGGATATCTGATCATTGGTTTCTACATATTGCAAACATATTGTATTAGACGGCTCCTTTGTATAATGTTATGACTGCAAATTTGCCAATTTTTGAGTTGAATGAATTAGAGGATTCTCATTATATTATTTTATCCGTACTTATTTCGTAAAACACCATTTCTTAATACCTACACTATATTACATTTAATAAAATACCTAACATTTCACAATATATTATTTCTTAAAGATATAAATATGTCCAATAAGGTTGTGATAACCAGTTAGTTACACTTACCTCACTTAAAGTGAGCTAAACATTATGTCATCTCATTTAATATAGAGAAGTGTAACTATGATTTTAGTAATGATCCAAGTTGTAAGATAAGCCATAGAAGTACAAATGGGAACGTGAACACTGTAGGGTGTGTTCAGAATAACATCGTAATAATATATATAACATAATGTGTGAAACCACTTTCAAGATGAATTGTGGTTTCAGAAAATATTACTTTCAATTATTCAATTACATGTCGGTCTAGCACGCACTATATTCACAATAGCACAATCAGGTTCGCCTAATGTACGTACCCTCTATGAACATCCAGTAAGACTTGTTCCAACTTATGTACCTTTAAGAATTTATTGTACGCAAATAAATACTGACCACACGATTTTACGCACTTAACTGTGATGATATTGTAAGTCTAAATTGCAAAACATAAAACTATGTACAATATTATGTTGCTTTAATCATAATAATTATTAATTACGTACTTTATCGATAAAAGGTTGAAAATTTGCATAGGATACGTAAGATCGGCGAATAATGAAAGACATTTTTGAAAAGTCTCTTATTAAAGAGGTGTCTGGATATATCTTTATCTTCTTGTAATAGATAATTGATCTGTTGCTTCGGAAGTTGTTCCTTCTTGTGACGCTGTGGACCAACTATCGTTCCATCTTTTTAGTGGTCTTCTTCGAGAACGTTATTCAGCTAGTGTCTTCTTTGCAGCAATGCGGGCGAAGCTGTTTTCAGCCATCCTGTCTACATGTTCTCTCCGGAATCGTTTCCTCTTCGATTATCACCCTGTCTTATTCCTGTTACACTTTATAGTGGTTTGGATAATTTACTTCCCATCCTAATCTGAGTTTTATTATTTTTATTCATATATGTAACTGATGATTTCTATGATAGATGGAGAAATATTATAATCCTGCAAAAATTTTATTACATCAGCAAGCAATATCCTGTCGAACGATTTTGTGAGATCTACGAGTCATATTTGTACTGGCTTGTTATATTCCAGAGCTTTGATGTACCTACAGAGAATATAAATTTACTTTGATATATAAATTTACCAATTATAATAATAATAATAAAAATCTTTATTACACAAAAAAACAAACATTATTAAAACACAAACATTGCAGAACCAGACAAATAAATTTGTGCAATGGGCGAGTTTATCGCAGAAACGCGATATCTTCCAACTAACCCATATTATCAATTTGTGCATTTGATAAAAAAAGTATATACATAGAAATAACTATAACTAGGTAGGTATGTAGTATTAAATACCTATAAGTAAACAAAAGTAAACTTATTGTCCTTAACACCAGTAATTAATGAAACGTTTTGTTCAATTAGCAATAAATTGCCATATATTGCATTTTACATCGGGTGAGTCGAATTTATAAGTAGTTAAATACCTAATTGGATCTCATTGTTCAAGTAAAGTTTAAGGTCACGGTAAGTATTTAGTAATACAAACAACAACGGGGACATGGTTTAAACACTCGTGCAGATCAAATGTTCTAATCTCAATCTTTGGATACTGAATAGAATCACAGTAAGTACGAACCTACATGTGTACCAAGTTAACAGTAATAGAATCGATTGGAGAGGAGAAGACCATGGTAAAGTAAATAATAAATATTAACACTGCTATCTACCTACCTACCTAGGTACCTACTATATAAAATGTACCAACCTCAGAACGACAAACCATGAAATTGTTGTGTCTAAATTTGTTGTTTGTCTATCGGTGCAATATTAAATGAGAAACTGTATTTTTAATGAAATTGCAGTAAAAATATAATTAAACGAAATAAAATGACATTTTAGTTTCTCATTCAATTCTGCACGGATAGACAAACAACGTATTTGATGTGTGTGTGATTTTGGACGATATTTCGTCCATGGAGTGCGTGTTAGATTTTCCCATGCATTACCGACGAAAATCGCATCCATTTTGCGATTCTACTCACTTATTATAGTTATGATTCGATGATATGCCAGCCATTATGTGAGATGGCGCTGATAAATTATTTAAAACATTTATTATTATCAAAACAAATTAATTTTTTAACACATATACATGCAATTATTTTAAAACATCCCTTTAATGCTTCAAGATTAAAAGTATGTGTTTGTTGTTTATATTTATAGGTAATATTACATAGATTAAATAAGTGTATTTATTTAATTTATTTTACCGTGCAATCTTTTGGTATGCAGGAATGGTTGAGTAGTTTCGAGTCGGTTGCAAATAGAGCTGGCATGAGTATAAGCACAACTAAATCGGAAGTAATGGTTATAAGCCGAGAAGAAGTGCAGTGTGCGGTACATGTGAACGGGGCCCAACTCAAACAGATCTCGTCATTCAAATACCTGGGAGTGGAGTTCTCAGCAGATGGTCGACAAACAGCGTGCATAGACAAGAGGATTGTGTCGGCAGGAAATGTGCTGAAAGCGCTTAAAAACCCGATAATACGTAAATCCGAGCTGACCCAACGGACGAAAATGGCCATATTTAAGACAATATACCGCCCTATCCTCACATATGGACACCAGATTTGGATGCTCACAGAGAACGTGAGATCAAGGTTACAGGCAGCAGAAATGCGGTTCCTCAGGGGAGTGGCTGGTGTGTCATTGAGAGACCGTATAAGGAATACGTATGTTCGTGAGGCTCTCAAGGTAGAACCGGTACTCCTGCATATAGAGAGGTCGCAGTTGCGATGGCTGGGTCACGTTCTCCGCATGCCAGAAGACAGACTACCACTTAGATCTTTGGATGCTGTGGGAGAGGGCAGAAGACCGGTAGGCCGTCCTAGAAGAAGCTGGCAAGGGCAGGTGTCAAACTTGTGTGTTGAAAGGTTTGGTTTGGAGTGGCCAGGGGTCCTGGAAGCAGCAGTGGACAGGGATCTCTGGAGGAAGTACCTAGGCGCAATGGGCCCCCGACCCAACTAGGACAAGGGGAAGAAGATGTATGTATGTATGTATCTTTTTGGAAATATTATATCATAGTTCATAACGTATCTGAAAAAAATAATTATGCATAAACTTTTTTATTTAGATATTTGATTTTAGGAAGAATTGACTCATTCTTTGATTCATAGCATCACGGCATTTCCCACAACTGATGTAGACTTACTACATACTTTAATAAACATGTAAGTTGTCCTGTCCATGCTAATAAAAGCTAAGACATTCACCGTGGGTAGCTCACCTCGTCACTGAATAGAATATATTCAATGTCTTATACGTAATGTTTTTCGAATACCTGCTTTTATCAACATCTTGAAAACTTACAAAAAATAGTGTGAGATCTATTTTTTGTCGAGTACAAATTGGTATCCATCAATATAAATTTAATGTAAAAATACCCTCTTTTAAGGGTAGGGTATACCTCCGTAATATTTTGTAAATGCGGTCTACGGTACACTGAGAAAAATACTAACGAAATTTCACAACGAATCATTGGTACGTACTATCAGCTTAATAGTAGCTACACATTAAAAAGATGCTCAATTTACTGTTAGACTTTCTGATATCTGTAATCATCTCAATCGTATTTAAATGTACCGAGTAAAGGAGCTTTCTCATTATATCAGGATTATTATTCTAACTGAATTCTTATATGATATTTGTTCGTAAGATTTTAGTTCTAGTCGAGGAAAGAAGAGCGGAGGAGGGAGAAATCTACACTGAGAAAAATACTCACAACGAATCATTGGTACGTACTATCAGATTAGGACCAGAGATAGTACAAACGATTCATTAGTACGAATCTATAATATTAACTCTTCGCAAACAACTCGTTGGTAAAATTACCAACAATTTGTTTGCGAAAAGTTATTATTCTAGATTCGTACTAACGAATCGTTTGAACTATCTCTGGTCCTAGTTTGATAGTATGTACCAATGATTTGTTGTGAGTATTTTTCTCAGTGTAGATTTCTCTCTCCTCCGCTCTTCTTTCCTCGCCTAGAACTAAAATCTTACGAACAAATATCATATAATAATTCAGTTAGAATATTACGTAGTACGTACGCTATGATTATTATAAATACATTTGCTTCTTTCTCTTTAAAAAGATTCAACATAACAACTTTAAATATGGAATATTATAAGTAGATGGACATTGAGGATCCTGCTAGTGAAATATTTGATAATACAAAATATTGACTATTTATTTTAATATTACATACTTTAAGATACATAGATAAATATATTATTAATAGGGTAATAATTATTGTACTTTGCATTTTTCCTATTTCAAAAATATTGAATTTATACAGGAAAGCAGATACCTACCTGTAAAATAAAGTTAAACTAGATAAGTAGGTATATATATGATGAAGTCAATTCAAATTTTCTTGTCACGACCATTGTAATGCATTTAATATGGTGCTATGTGTAAGCTGATGTAATAATAATAACAGGTAAATTAAGTTTCTTCCCAAGAAGAGAGTTTGGGGTCAAACTGTGAGGGTATCTGGATAACAATAAATATCCACGTGCAACTACAGCATCTTAGACTTCTTATTTACCCATCCAACCCAGTATAACTACATATATTTATGTGTCCTACGAGCATCTAGTTTACCATTCTATTTCTTGAAGTTTCGAAAGACGAACAATTTTAGACAGTTAATTTTCATGACATTTTACCGTCAGATGGCGCTAGCTATAGTTTCTTTTTCTTCTCCTCGGGCAATTATTAGTCCCACATGGTGCTGGCGTCTGCCTAGCTATTATAGTTTGGGAAATTTAAATCATGATCAGAAGCACCAAAATTATCTTGAGGGCATAAAAAATAAATTACTAATTATAATAAAGGAATACATTTTACTGTTTCACATCAAGTATATTTATTTTCAACCCGGCAAACAATTGGTATCCCACTTTTTGGTATCAAGTTTTTGAGTGTCCTGTTAAAGGCTGGTGTTCGAAAAATAAAGACATTTGATCTTATTAATTGAGCAGCGATAAGATTTGCCACCCCTCCTGAATGTTCCATGCTGCACTCTTCTGACTACCCCATTTGTGGGATATGCCCTGATGGTATATTAGTAATAGAATTTCGATAAAATTCGAATGCATTCTTGGTATGAACTGCTTATTGCGACACTCAAAACGTTATTACTTTTTTTGTATCAAGTAACAAAATTTAATGTTTTTATAATAGATATTATTATACAGAAAAAAAATAATAATATTATTTTTATTGTCATATTGAACGGTTCTTTTCGAGCGTGTCAAAATTTTGATAACATTACATGACCTAAAGTAATTGTACAATGATGTCATGATTTTTTTTAGTTCGAAAAAATAGCCTACAAATTTATGATATGAATACATATACAACAAGAATCATTGGGAAGCCAAAGTAGGGAGGTAAAAAAAATGTAAATTACCTCATTGAATTTTATTATTATAGCTTCATTTTCATACTCCGTGCTACATGTGCAAGCTGACAACACGGTGGGTCTTAATAGGAAATACATTTAGGTCTTAATATTAGATAGATATTGTGAGGCATTTGATACGTGTATACTCTCACAGTAGTTAGTAGTAAGTATTGGTAGTTCTCTCCTGAGAGAGAGTAATTGCATAACATAGGTACCAATAATTTCTATGTGACAACACTTTTAGAGACTACTGCTCCTACAGCTGTAGTTAGGTTTCTACTACATACGAGTATGTGTGATTGTCGGAAGAAGAAGCCGCCTTGTTGCCTGTGATTTGGAAACACAGTTTAAACTCTTGTGCAAATAAATGTTTGTCTTGATGCAGAACATAATAGGTATGAACAAATAAATAATCTTAGATGATAAAATCTCTATCGTACACCCAAGAGAAGGAATAAAGACAAGAATCAACCAATCTTAATCTACACAATAGACCAAGTCCTATATTATTGTATGACCAAAAAGCCGAGAAAGGAATATTAATTTTAATTAAATATGGAATTCTAATTTTCTATATAATTTTTACCCTGCATTCCCAAGAGGAACGTTGAAAGGTGAAACAAAGGAAAAAGAATCATGTTACTCTTTCGCAATATCGTGATGTTCAAATTGCCAATATTTGTATAATATTGTAGGATAGGTATTGTATATAAGTTTATGTACCTATTAGATTTGTTACGCTTTATTACATCAGAGTATTACTATCATAAAAATTTCAAACATTAATAATATCACATAGGCGTTAACCAACATTTTCACGAGGAGGGGCAGCAATTTTTTATTTTTAAAAAGATATAGGTACATATCTGGGCTTTGTTATAAACTCAAATACAATCTTATACACCTTTCACAGTAAGCTAAAAGCTTATGTCGTTAAGGGGAGTTTGCCGGCACCTGGGATCGAACCCCGGACCCCTTGTTCACAAGGCCGAGACTCTACCTCAATTATAATGTGTAGACCATTATCTTTTTGATTGTCTTAGTTTTCACGATTTGGTTATTAGATACACATGCAAAAATTTTACCCCCGCTCCCCCCACGGTGTTTTTTCTATTTAGTATAAGAATTTGAAATGTTTCACCGTCTCTTCGTTTTTGTTAAACAATTAAACCATTTAGGATCCATTGATCTGACATGTTTACATGTTAGGATCTTATTATTTTTTAACTTCTTGGGGACGTAGAGTCCCCCTTTGATATCAATTTTCCATACATTTTCTGTAACAGATTTTAATTCTTGAAGGGACAACTGTCCCAGTTTGCACTGCCTTACGGGTACGTCCATGGTGTTTTTTTTTATCGAGACATAAAATAAATTTGTATTTAGACCACAAAATTGATTATTTACAATATCAGTGAAATGTACTTTTATTTTTAGATAATGTCTAACGTAGATGTACATAATACTACCTAATAATAAAAAAATCTTACTTAGCTTATAAAACTACAAGATACGAACCATGCAATGGTCAATGTTTCTGTTTTTATATTATTTCTGATTATTCACTGACCTAAGGGGCACATTTGACTGTGATTGGTTTTATAGTAAGCATTGGATATTTTTGTCATAGGAACAATTCGCTAAAGATATACATTTCATTCCTACAAGAAAGAGCAGCCAGTGTGAATAGTAGGGAAACTTATATTTTGTCATAAACCAAGTCATTTTTATGTAGGTATCTCCAACTCATTCTAAACACGATAATTGAATGATATAATCATGATAATATTACTACTCAACATTATTGTTTGATATTTAAATGCCTTGTTACATCGCTCACGTTTTTATTCGTAAATATTTCGCGTAGAGAAAGAATCTGGAACTACCGGTCCATGTTAAAGTTATTATATACCTAATCTTAATGTTAGGTATGTCTATCTCATATTATTGTACCGTAAATTTATTCGTTACAAAGTATGTAGATTGAATTAAATATGAGTTGAAAAAAATATGCTTTATAATTCAATGATTTACAGAGTCTGAATATGATACTTGTTAACTGTATTGGAATAACTGAGAATAAAAATATCCATTGCCAATATTCTTGTGTATGTTGTTTCTTTTGACAGTTTATTGAATCGTCGAATAAATGATTCAATAACTCCTTGTTAACATCTATGATATGTTTTACAACATAAATAAATTCAATTATGTTTATAATTTCTAAATCATTAAACCTATATGGATATTATTTTATTAACTACTTAGGACTAAACTTCTAATCGGTCCAAACAAGGTAAGTTTATTCTACACACATTTGACACACGCCAAATTCTAGGAAGACTTGAGGTGTTAGTGGAAGTACATAGTGAAATATTCAATAGACGTTGCATTTAATAAATTGTTCCTTTCATATTTATCACATAAAAAGAGTTGATAGTCAGAACTTGAGTCGTATCGGGTGTTGGTGTGAGCACAATGGGCTACTTATAAATCCAACTAAATCACAACCAATTCTGCTGAGTAGTTCCAGGCATATTTTATGCCGGATGGATACATCTTCTATGCCAATTTTACTGTTAATCAGTTATTTTATTGCACTTGTCAATCATTTTAAAGACTTGTGTATCTATCTGGATTTAAAACTTTTGTAGTGGAAACATTTGAACGAAGTTCGCCGTAAAGCTTTTGGCACATTGCATTCTCTCAAAGGTTTCCAAAACTTTCCACTACCAAAACCAAACTTGGCTCACATGAATAAAAATAATATAAAAACATTTCATTGTATGTTTCATTTCAGTTTTTGATCAGTAAATATTTATTATGAAAATAAACTTATTTATTAAAGTCTTTTACATTAACGCATCGTGTATTTACTCTTTTTATGGTGCGTAAGGAACAGTGAGACGGAGTAGATAAATTAATCCACATTATAGAAATGCTCAAACCCATTCCTAAATGCTTATTATTATTATATTCTCTACGGTAGTTTTACACTACGATAACATTTGGCAATATACCCTCTACATGAATCTGTCCCGCTTACGTCTTCCCGAAAATCTTGTTTTATAATATATTCGTCCCATTTTTTAATGAAAATATTCCTCTTTTAGGTCTGCGATTTAGCGTAGATAATAGAGTTCCAAAATATAATCAGTCTATTTTTGTACTTCTTCTTCCTGGCACTGTCCCAACTTATTACCGCTGAAGGCTGTTGGGGTCGACTCTTCTCGTTCTGAGGTTATACATTCTTCTGTTTCTTATATCATCTTCATCCAGGCTATTTCTCCGCAGGATTCTATTGCATTGTGTCATCCAGGTATTCTTTGGTCTCCCTTTTGATGTCTATTTTTGTACAAAATGTTTGACAGATTCATTTAGTGGTTACAATCGTTTGTTATTTGAATGCAAATGAAAATATTAAACACTACCTACGTATTTGGTCTTCAAAATCATTCAATAATATATTACACCAACACATAAAATAGCAATAAAAGTTTACTTTGTTCTGTCTTTTTATTAAAAAAATACCTACATAATTTCATTTTGTGAGTTTGTGAATATTATATTTATTATAGTTATGAGTTTTTTTTTTATTTAAAGCAAGGTCATACTGAACTCGCATGTGTCTTTTATTATCGCTCTTGTTTAAAGCTACTAAAAGAATATTACCTTTTCAATTCACTACATCGCACCGCTTAGTAGGTATTTAAATGTGTTCGTTCTGTAATTATCTACGTAGGTATATAAATGTAAGTATTCACTCTTCCATTGCGAAGTTCAGTTCAATCACCTACAATAACAATATTAGACTTCGGGCGATTATTACTAAGACTACCTATATTTTTTTTTTATATATTGCAAGACCTAAAAAATAGACGGATGGAAAATTCAAACACGTTTATTACAACGCTACATGATATCTACCTACTTTTCTTCTCTCTAAATGTCGGTGTTATTTTGTATAGCGACTGAGACATTGCATTCAAATATTAATGATGTTCATTATGAATATAAGATACTATGCTGGTTTAGAAATAGTTAATTATTATAACACCTGTAAGTACGACTAAATTTACAATCCACGTGATCATTAAATTATTTTGTTAACCAATCAAACTGCACAAGAAGGAAAAAAATATTACATAATGAGATCCAACCTTAAGACAAAAATCATGTCATTGCTTTGTCCAAAACTATCGTATGGATTTGCTAAATCTAACATATTATATGTATCTATTACGAAATTATAAAACAAACTATATATTTTTATTTGAAGTTTACAATTTACAGTTTGTGTAAACTTCCAAAAATAAACACTGGAATTTTTAGGCTAGAAGAATATTTAAAAAGACGATGAGTATGTTAATTTCAAATAGTTTTATTTTAAACTATTTTAAACTAAGAAGATATATTTGTCTTTATTTTAACTTTTTATTTAACTTTATATTTGTCTTTATTTTAACTTTAACTTTATTTTAAACTAAGAAGATATATTTGTCTGAGAGGAATGGTGCTCGGAGACGTGGACGTCCGAGGATTAAATGGCAAGATCATTTAAATCAAATCCTACAGGACGGTCACGTGTTGAGCACATTGAACAGGAGAGCATGCATGAGGAATTGTATGACAGTGACGGAAGCGAAAGATGTATGCAAAGATAGAAGGAAGTGGCGCTCGATCCTTTCTGCCTACCCCGCGAGGGAAGCGGCGTGATGGTATGTATGTATGTATGTATGTTTATTTTAAAACAAAAAGAGAATGATGTTATCCTGTCCAGAAGGCAGAAGACCCATGATCAATCGTGTAGTACGAGCAATATCCTGGAAGATCATGACCTTCATTCGGGAGAACGGCGCAGAAAAACAAAATGTGACTCTGAACGTGTTAATTTTATAATGATCTGTCTATCTTGGAAGCTCAATACTATAGGAGACAGGATTGATATCCATAGGTGGACCTCAAAGGTGGTGCAGTGGTTTTCTGAACGAGAACAAAGGATTTGATTTGGAATGATTATTATTATAGTATATATAGTATCCCGTGGAGAACCCGGTAAAGAATTGGTCTCCCACTCTTCTCCATAAGTTTTCGAGTGTCCTGTAAAAGGCAGGTGTTCGAAAAAATAAGACATTTTACATCTTAAATTCAGCGATGAGGTTTGCCACCCATCCTGAATGTCTTGATTTTATATTGGCACGGAGAAGACAGCTTGCATATTTTATATGCAGCTGGTCTGCTGGCTACCCCACTTGTGGGATATGCCGTGATGGTATAGATAGAGATGATTATTATTTATTAATACAAGTAGAAGCCATACATAAGTAAGTATAAGTAGGTATACAATTGTAAACATAAATTATATGCTTTGAATAGAAAAATGGATAGTTCTATGAAGAACCCGGCAAATAATAGGTCTCCTTCTCTTTTCTGTAAGTTTTCGAGAGTCTAGTAAAAAGCAAGTATTCACATCACTAATTATAACCTTTTACATCTTCAATTCGGCGATGAGAAATGGACGCTGTGAGGATATGGATGAGTGAAAGCGAATGTTATTCTTAAATTCAGCGATAAGGTTTGCCACTCATCCTGAACGTTTTATTTTTTTGTTGACACCGAGAGAAGAGCTTGAATGTTTACATTATGTAAGTTTGCCGACTTTTGTTGACACGGAGAGTACCTATTACATGCAGCTGCTCGTTCGTGGGATTGTTGGTATAGTTCAATAGAAAACATTTCCTTCGGCGACTTGCAATCATTATGATAGGTTTTACATTTACACTGAGAAAAATACTAACGAAATTTCACAACGAATCATTGGTACGTACTATCAGATTAGGACCAGAGATAGTACAAACGATTCATTAGTACGAATCTATAATATTAACTTTTCGCAAACAAGTCTTTGGTAATTTGAATCATTGGTACGTACTACCTACTGATAGTACGTACCAATGATTCGTTGTGAATATTTTTCTCAGTGTAGATTTCTCCCTCCTCCGCTCTTCTTTCCTCGACTAGAACTAAAATCTTACGAACAAATATCATATAAGAATTCAGTTAGAATAATAATCCTGATATAATGAGAAAGCTCCTTTACTCGGTACATTTAAATACGAGTGAGATGATTACAGATATCAGAAAGTCTAACAGTAAATTGAGCATCTCGTAAATGTGTAGCTACTATTATTAACAAGCAATCCAATAATCATATATTGCGATAATCACATCCCTGGGAAACTGTTAAATCTTTAAAAGCCTATTAGTCTTTCGTATAATAAAACGCAATGATTTTCTGTAATAACTTCAGTATTTCTTGTTATTTGTTAAGCATTGAGGAAGCATCTTGTTATTTATATTTAAAAGCGTTTATTTCATACAGTAGTCCTTTCAATGAAATGTCCATTACATTGCAATTTATGAATCGGACATTAGTCATTCCCTGGTGAATATGGGAAGCATATTGAAATGGCTGAAGTTGTACATGTACCTATTAATGCGATAATTATTGTCACGTTGAGGAATCATAGTTAGATCTACACATATTTCTAGCCCCTTAAAAATGCTTTTACCAATGAGTCGATTTGTCTGAAAACAGCATCTTATTATTAACAAGAAAAAATACAAATAGGTACTTACTTGCATATTCGGAAATTCAGTGCAATGAATTAAGGAAATTCAGAATGTGAGTTGGGTCAAACAAGGAATAGAATTAGAGGAACTCTTTGATTCTCATAAACTAGATAATAAACAAACATCATTGAATTTCGTGAGTTGTTTTACATACATTCTACATACTTCTTTCTCGTATTGTATTTGCCTTACTTTCACAGTATTTATTGTATTTTAATACAATTAAAAAAAATTGCCCTACACATCTTTAGATGTCTGTTTCCGGAAATGCATGGAGTTATAAATAATCGCTTTTGCATTTAATGTGTTTGAAGTTTTACTTTTAAGCTTTTTCTAGACAGAATCATCAAATTCGTTAATACTAGTAGTAGGCACAAGTTTATAAATATACTAACATAATAAAGTTGTGAAACATAAAAATAATAATTTGATAAATGTAGTAAAGGGTGGTCTTTAGCCAGTAAAAGGTCAGCTTTGATTATTCACGATTTATTTAAGTTTAAAGCGTGCAAGAAAAGTATGACATTGAATGTATTAGTATAATCAATGTTCTACATTTGTTCTAGGTTTCACTCATTTTTAAATTCATCTATGTTCAGCAATATGAAACCTTACTACTAGCAAAGTCAATATTACTAAACTAAACTTATTCTTAACCAAATTACACGTGTTGTTAAACATAAGTAAGGATTGGAATTTAACTGTCTCACTAGAATTTTGTTCTTCCATTCTGTATCATGAGGTAATAATATAAATAAACAAAGTGAAAGAATGGAAAGCCAATTTGCAAACACAAACCTTTGTATCTTATTCAGTATATAATTACTCTCTTTATTTCACACGTTCTTACTTATTTTTATTTACACAAAGCTCAGAATACTTTTCCTTCACTTACATCCTCTCATCACTCCAACATCTGCAATAATGCTCTATAAGATTCCTCCTTCCCAAGTTTAGTTGCTACAGCACACCTGTACAAGTTTATACTGCTTCCATGCACATAATTATTTTGGATTTAAGTATAACTACCAGATATATTCTTAAAAATATCCTTGAGAGCTACATACAAAGATACAATATTGGAATAAAATTGTTATGTTCAATTTGCGTTCATCGTGTTTGAATTACTCAAATGTAATATTAACATCAAGATACATATTATCAACATTGTAACTAGCTATATATTTGAATTTCAACATCCCAGTACTATTTTACCTATGTACCTACTGTTTAACGATATGATAAATGAGTTATACCTTGGATATTATTAAAAATATAATGTTTTTCTAATTGTAGTAATTAATTTATTTTTTGTAAATACCTTTTTAGCCTTATTATATATATATATATATATATATATATATATATATATATATATATATATATATATACCTTAAGTTTTGTAATTTTGAAAGACTTTGGTAATTATTTATTGAGTATTTAATTTCCGCGAAGTGTTCAGTTATTAAGTAGGTATAATAAACGTGGTTAGATGAAATAAATCACTAGATAGTGATAATCTCGCCACTGCATATCGTCCTAGTATTTTAAATTTCGTATTATTTTGTTAAAACTGTTACCTACATAATGATGATGTGAAAAAAGAATAAAAAAATAAATATACCTACTCGTAACTACCAATTTCTGCATTACAATATTATGTAATTTGTATTTGAGTTTGACAGAAAACATCATAATTTTCACACACCTATTGACTTGAATACGTAGTGCATATTATTATTGTTTCCTTTTTAAATAAAACAATAAGTAATTCATTGAATTGAAATACCCGCTTCTTCGTTGCATATTATTTAACATATCTTACGAGAGAACAGACAATAATCGATCCTCCTCCATTAAGCATTTTGTTTCGCCAATTCCATTGTCACAGTTTTTCTTATTAATTAAATCGTTATCAGAAAAATAATGTTTTATGAAAAAGAAAGTTCATGTCCTCTGGAACTATGTGGTTACCGGTGCTTTTGAAAAATTATTTTATTTGTTTAACTCTATGATTTATATATAATGTATATTCATATACTCATACGTAATAATCGTGCTTTAATAGTACCTACAATAAATCGTGTTCGATTACATAAGTCTAAAAAAAGATTTTACAGCTTTTTTTGCTGATTGCTTTGTAACTAATAATATTCACCGAACAATTTATTAATCCACCTCCGACATTGCATGTCTGATAGTATTATTGTCGTGGATGCATTGTACAGAATACATGGAGACATCACTGACATCATTAAGTTTAAGAACTACATGCAATGTAAGTGGTACGGGCAACACGCCTGCTAAAAATAAACCAAACCGGTAATAAAATAAGGTTTTTGCAGATGCCTAAAAATAGCCACATGTAAGTGCTTTCTTCCTCTGGATGTACTTACTCGTTATTCGCACAATTGCATAAAATAACAATCGTCTTATACAGTAGCTACCAGAGCAAAACAAATTGACGATTACATACACAAGTTTATATTATACCTTTTTCTTTTATATTCAACTGTGAACAATGAAATATGATGTAAAATGAACTAGTAAAACAATAATATTATCGATTAATTTAATTATATTACACTTTCTATCGAGTCGTAATCCATCTACGAATAATATTACCAGGTCCTAAAAGTAACATCTCTGGTAACATATTGCGAAAAAATGTACGCCGATAGGTTTTACTGTTTTATTTGTGAAGACATTACGACATATAAAATTTGCGATAGCATGACTGCATAAATAATTCTTCTTAATACTCACAACCAACGGCCATATGGTTTGCTTGATATTCATAAGTTACCAAGCAATACAACAACTACTACTAGTTCTGAAAGCCATATAAGTATTTCGCAATGTACACATGTAGAGCCTGTAACTCCCGCACGATTTCTCCAAGACATTCGGACCTTTGCTCTCTCCTCTTAACTTCCCACTGGTTTGAATATATTTTCGTCGTTTTATTACTTACTAGTCATTTACTATTCCAGGCTTCCTAAATTGATATTCAATACACTCACCTGCTTTTTTCGTACCGTCATAGATATATTTTATATATCCGTATCTTTTAAAGACTTTCCCATTTCTAAAAAACATTATTTTAAACCATCTAGAGACATCACATTATTGCATCTCTCTATATAATAATTTAATCAAATTGAATGAGCAGTATTTTATCAACTTTGTGTTATAAGTAGTTTAACTATTACTTCTTTACCATTACGGCATACTCCACAAGAAGGGTAGCCAGCAGACCAGTTGCATGTTATACACGTTGACACTCTGTATCAATAAAAAATCAGTATTCACGAGATGTGCCTAACTTGCCTTTTACACGACGCATGAAAACTTACGGATAAGAATGGTAGACCAATTCTTTTCCAGAACAATTTAATTTAAACAATCATCTGCACAAATCTCTATTTTTTAAGAGAGTCTTTTATTATTTTCTGTATTCGAATGCATTCTGAATCTGAAACATTTTTGTGATTTGCATAGGGTAGATGACCCGGTTGTGGACACTTTAAGAAATTTTCGTCCGAACACGGAGCAGTACAAAGTTGTAAAAAGAGTGGGATACATTTTTATTTTTTTTTCTTATAGTTCAATCATTATTCTCCTAGAAAAGTACAAAAACAGTATTTGAGAATTGCTAAATAAAAAAATAAAAAATAAAAAGTTCGACAAGGTCGAAGAACACCGGTTTTGGACACTTTACCCCCGGTTTTGGACATACGTTGTACCAGTTTTGGACACTTTATTGTACTTAGGTTTTTAATCTTTTAAATTGATATAAAATGAAGGAAATGGGTTTTTTATACCGTGTGTTATTAAAATTATAAACAAAGGATATGAATTAACTCTATAACTATAATAATAGAATAGACTAAGGGTTGGTGTCACAAGGTGCAAGAAAAACCTTCAGAAATGGGGATACCTATCTGCAGAGGACGACATACAATGTGAATGTGGCGCAGTTCAGGATGATAGCCACTTACTAATATGCCCACTGATGGGGGACGGCTGTAGTCCTGAAGACCTTATCATAGCTAACGACAAGGCGATGAATGTCGCCGCTTATTGGAGTGGGAAGATTTAAAAAAGACCGGACACGTAAAGTAAGTAAGTACTATAATAATGCTAAAGAAAAAAAGGTTTTTTCTCCAAAATTTAGAAAGAAAATAAACTTCTTCTATTATTCCATCACGGCATATCCCACAAGTGAGGTAACCAGCAGACAAGCCTCATGAAATAATTATGAAGATGTCCTCTCCATGCCTACAAAAAATTAAGACATTCAGGATGGGTGGCAAACATCATCGCTGAATTTAAAATAAAAAATATCTTTATGCCAACACCCATCCGACTTTTACAGGACACTTGAAAACTTGCAAAAAAGAGTGGGAGATCAATTTTTGTCGGGTGCTCCACAGAACAATAAGAGTAAAAGGTTTTATCAAAATTAAAATAAATAAACAAACATATTGAACACTTAAATCATATTTAAGCCATTGAATCATGCTAAATTGTAATCGAAGAGATCAATTTCAATTGACAAAATAGAAATTAGTCTCTCTGTCTCTTGTGTAAAATTAAGGTTAAGGTGGCACCATTTTAATGTTTTTTTCTCCTTAAAATGTAAAAATATTCATTTTCCTATATTTTTATTAAAGTGTCCAAAACTGAAACACTATGTGAGCCGGTTGTGGACACGTCTGTGTCCAAAACTAGAACAATTGTTAAATTGCTGCACTAGTTGTAGACATGCAAGATTGTGATAAAACAAATGAGTGAAGTTATGAAATATTGTTAAAAATATATTCATAAGACTTCTACCTAACAGTGTAAACGGTTACCTTAACAAAAACATTAAGGATTGTTCAAATATTTTCAGATTACTAACCAAAGGGTCCTTATCATTTTTGTTAACAAATCAGTAAATTTACACACGTTTTACTGAAAACTTTAACCATCACGACATTTGACACAGTGCCAGCTTATCTGTTAATTTACAAATATGACCATACTCGGAAGAAATGTTATGCATAAATGAAACAATATCTTAAAATTGTTCACATCCTTATTTCTGGGACATCAAATCTCAAAATGTCCAAAACCGGGGCAGTGTCCACAACCGGGTCATCTACTCTACATAATTATTGGATAAATAAATATTATAAATGCAATATTTTATACAAAGCCTAAACATATTACTAGATATATTATATTATGCAATACAGGATGGACTATTTATTAAAATAGTATAGATTCCATTTAGTTAAATATTGGAAGGTGAAAATATGATACGAAAACGTACGGGTATTATGAAACTATAGGTAAGTAGGTCCCACATTGTAAGAACTGTTATCATCAGTATATTATATAATAGTAATAATTATGAAGTACCTACCTAACTATTTAATAACGTGGCTTCTGATATTTAACAGGTAGGTATAGTAGGTAGTGTGTATACATTATTCCTTCTACACATCCAGATGGACGTTCAAGGTATACCTAATTGTAAATTGCAGCTGAATCTTAATGAGATCGCTATTTGAAATATCGTCCTCAGATTATTGGCGCCGACCTTAATGTATCTAGAGCCATTATTGCAGTTAGTTTCAATGCGATATGTGAAGTGAACCAGTAAGTATTACAATAATATTATTATAAAGTGTGTAGGTATATTCTGAATTTATATATTATTATTAGCGACGTGTAGGGCGATCACAGAGGGAAATAATAACGAACGCAGATGGTTACTGAGATATCATATCCGTGTACACTGATTTTATTCCAAATAGTATTTATTGTTGCATGAGTGTTAATCGAAGTTAAAGGTACCTATATTGTAATAAAAATTATATACAGATTTACGAATGTACGTCATGTATTTTGAATATATCTTATCTGTAATTTAACAAATTTCTATCTCAAAATGGCTTATAGATCCTTCTTTTATTGAATCATTTCAAAAAATATCATCATAAGATATTTGTTTTTATATTTTAAGTCAAGAAACGATGAGAGATTTTCCAATATTCACGATATCAGGTTTGTTAATTTAAAAAAAAATATTAATGTAAGATTGAACAGTTATAATAAATATTTATATAAATACATATAGATAATAAATAAGTCACATCTGCTCTTAGGAGGATAATTTCTGTTATAATTTTTTATGTATTTAGTTAACCATTAGTTGCTAGAACCTTGGTGCTCATTAAATATTACATAAAGTGCATTTCATATTACGCATTGTCACAATATGAATACTTCGATTTGTCGGTTACAACATAACATGCATGCAGTACTACTCTCTTGTTATGGCAAGAAATATATATGAAAAGTAATTTATATTAAATTTATAACACATACAAATGACACTAAGGTAGGTGCAACTCGGTGAATGCAAGTTCCGAGAGGTATATACAGAATCAATAATGGTATCACTGCCCGCCATTTGGTTATATTCAAGATGTTATGGTGGTTTCATATCAACATTTTTGCCTGCATACCGGACGTAGTTATTACTGAACAGCAATATTACATACTGCAAATATTGGGATTCTCGAGATTATACTAATGTATTATTGGTTCAAAAGAACATTCAATGATATTATGTTTATCAAACTTTTCAAAAGGTTCGCAATCATGAATTTGGTGATGATGACATAAAATACAGTGGATACATTATTTACTCGCAATCATGTGGAGTTGTTAATCAGGAGTGATGTTCCTACGGATAGTGACAGATGTAAGTGGCATGTCTCCACGGATTATATTGAACAATTAATTTTCTTGAAAACACATTAAATATAAACATTAAACCGTTGTAAGTAACTGGGTATATTTAAGGTAATACAAATATTATTTTACTACAAAATTGTTGTTGCAGAGTCAATGTACTGTATCGTGAGTTCTCGCGAATTAGAGGACCGTCAAAGAAGAAAAAAAATATTAGTTATGAATAATATGTTCCGGCTAATATAATAGGTACTTATAACGGGATGATGGTACGGCCCATAATTTAGATAGATAATCATAACATAATACAACATTATGGAATATGACTTGCTGCTGGCTTTGGTGAAGTAAAATAAAATAACTACTTACCATCAGCCAGTCATATTACAATGTATGAATGCGTAGATGTATTTTAATGGAAACCTGTAGGAGAATAATACTCGTAATATCTACTAAGTACCAATACATTAAAACTGCGTATTGTGGAATGTTATGGAAATATGGCAGACGTTGACCGCTACAACTTATATACCTACTATACAATACTTATATATTGTGGGCGTCCTGAATACTCTTCAGCATTTGTTGTATAAATAATAACATTATACATATGCCACACTGTATCACATTAATATCATTCAGCACTTCTCAGCTGTCTAATAACTACCTCCTATGCACTCGAAATCCACGATCGGCATCGTTGTCGTGTCAAACTACATATAAAATACGAAGAACCTACACCAGAGCTATCCATTAAAAATAATAATAAATAAATAAATAAAAAATACATTACATTTAAAGTCAATTTGCAAAAAACATCACATACATTGTAAGCATTTGCAAGTCGTATACTCACATACATAATATATGTCAAATTATAATTTACTCCAACATCTTAACATAAAAACCTCTTCGTCAGAATAATTCATATGAATTATCACATAGCAAATAACTATTAGTTAACAGGCATATAAAATATCGAGTAAATAATATTATGTACTCGTATAAGCACCTGTGCGCCGATGCACCCGGCAAATCTGTAATCTCCGTAATATAGGAGGGACGATGGTCCTGGCTGGGACATGTTCTGACAATGCCCAATGATAGTTGGCCAAAAAGAGCACTGTTCTTCCGTCCGTTCTGTCCGCAAGGGTTTTGTTGGTACAGTGATCCTTCTTTCAAAATACACCGTTCCTAAGACAACGACATCAGAGTGCAGGGAATGTCGTGGAAAGAGGTGACATTATTGGCGCAGAGACGCTCTGAATGGAGGAGTCTGGTTTTTGCCCTGTGCTCCCGAGAGGAGCGTTGAGGGCGATTATGATGATGATGATGATAAGTACCTACTGAAAATATGGTGGATTTTGGATGTTAAAGCACAAGATATTGTTAGTTATGTAGCCGAACCAAATAGTATGAAATTCATTAGTCTAGGCTGGGTTTAGCAGGATATAGAACCCGCATACGAATATTAATACATCGAATATTAATAAATCCTCGTATATATTATTGGGAGATGATACAAATCACTCATTTCGGGTGAATTGCTGGAAAAAATATGTGTGTTATAGAAGTGAAGAACCTCTCTGAGGGAAAAGTCTTCAGAGATACATAAATGACAGTTGCATCTCCTATCAATGCGTGTAACAAAAGATTCCTTACGAAGGCTATCTTCGAGTATCGAGTTTGAAAGTAGGTATTCTGTTTATAAATTAAGTACCTTTAATAAATATATTAATCAAACATTTGATAGGCTTGCATCTATGTTCAATCTAATTTAAATTATTTATTTAACAATGAAAAAAATATATTGATAATACACTTAATATGCAGACAATGTAGGACAATTACATTTAGAAATACAATATGAAATCGCCGATTGTTATATAACTTTCGAGATAATGTTATGAATTCAGAACAAACTGTTTGACATTTATGATACGTGTTATAAGCACTGACATAATAATAACCTATATAAACAATCATAATAAAAACACTTAAGAGGGCTCAACACCCGTTCTTTGTGATTTCATGCAAACGAATAAGCAAAATTACTACCATTTTATTTTAAGTATATTTTAAAATCTGGATAATATTTATGTTATTGTTTATATTTATATAATATTTTGAACATTTCTAAATGCGATATTAACATTTTAGTTTTATTTTGCTGCGAGAAATATAGTGAAAATAATTTTTGAAAATTGCCGTCGCAATGATGATAGGTTGAGTGGTGTTATTTTAAACAAATTATCCTTAATAATACAAGAGTGTTAATAAAATTTTAAAACCAAGATTAATTTTGAAATATCGTGAATTTTATGATGCACCTTGATTTATTTATTTACAACCCTTGGATTTTCTTAATTATTATAACAAACTGCATACACATTAGAAAAAAATCATTATCAAAAAAATTATAGAAAATGTTAATAATTCAACCATTTGTTTTATTTATATAATAATATGGTAGGTTGTTTACCATGCATACTGCATATATAACGTCATTATGTGCAATAATCAAGAATATAGCGAATCTCACAAATTTTTATATTCAGAAGGCATTCTCTGTGCCTAGTGAGAGCATGTGGGGGTATACTCGCTCTGTCTCTGAATTAGGAAATAAATAAATTTGATTTATAGAATAAATACAACTTTAATTTTATTTATATGTGACAACATACTATTTTTTTATGCTCATGAATATTTTTGCATATAAAGTTTTGGCTTATATTTATTAATAAAGCTATTTCATTTATTATTTAAATAATTTTCTCTGCGCCTACTAAAAATTGTTGCCTGAAACCACTAGAGCTAAATCTGATTTGTACCTTAGGTAAGAACGGCTGTTAACTTAAGTATACGTACGGAAAACCCAGGCAAGTAAAATACTTTCAAATACATAAAATGTTGTATTATTATAATTATATTGTGACATAGGTTTTAGGATTGAGCTAGTGCCAATCGGTGATAATTGGAAAGCAACTTAATTTAACGGTTGATTTTTTTGTGATAGATTCCGCTATGGGTTTAACATAAGTGATGATTAATAGGTATATAATGACTAGGATTAGCGATCTATTTTTCAGCATATGATAAAAAAAAAATATTTTGATTTTTTTTTAATATTTCCGCAATTATATTTAAAGGATCTCATGGGACATAACTAAGATTTTTTCAATACTTTCGTTAGAAGGATACTATTAGTAGCCTTTATTCGACCAGTATATATTGTACAAGTCAATACCTATATGAAACATTTGAAGTTAATTAATCAAATCATAATGTAAAAAAACTCCCACTTACAATTTAATTTTGTAAGTTTTTTAGTTTCCACTTTCCTATCATTTTTATTTGTGAGATGCTATTAATCCACAAATAGGTATGTATTTATCTCTTAGGCTTTAGAGCATACTTGGAATTGTCATAATATTAGGTATGTCGTAGAATATAGATCGTGCTACAGACTATTTCAATCCGTTGGCAAAGTTTTAGATATTTTATTATGCTCGTAGTTGTTACGATTGAAGTTTGAATATAATATGGTATTGTCGTGCTGGCTGGGTCATAGTTCAGTAACTGGACTGTAGAGATTAGCTATTATGTAGATGTTTATCCATAAAATTATTATATCCACACTATTTTATATAACCACAAATAATAACAGCTATATAGGTTCTTGTAATGATAATACCTATGCTATAACGAATTCCTATGAATGGCGTCATCACGCACATTGAAGAAAGGTTGAAACAAGGTACCTATATAGACTTATACCTGTACTATATTATAAAAATGTTATATCTATACTTACCATCGATAACGTATATCCAAAACATACCTCAAATAAATCCCAAGAGTTATAAATATACCTTATTACTTCTCCATATTATAGTATCTATAGATAGACGATGTCTATAATGTATAAACTTATTGAAAATTAATGTAGGAATAATTATTAAAAATACTAACAATTATTATAGGTATTCACTGAAAAAATTTTAAGCTGGAAAAGCGAAAAAAATCTCACCCGTTAAGCGAGTAACCAGATCAAAGATATTTAAATATAAATATATCAATTTCAGTCCCAGTCGGTAATTTGCAATGAAATTACCTGCAGGTTACCTCATTTCATCCTGTTCTCCTTTTTCGTTTTCAAACTTTGCACTTGAGGCAGTTAATTAATTTGTTGTCTTAATCGTTTGATAATCAATATTTTCCAATTCATTAACACTCAGGATAAATGTATTGTACTCGTACTACTAGGTTATAAAACATTCATTCACCAATAATATAAATTATGCTTTGAAAAGGAAAATTATTAATGTTTTGTAGTTTATTGACTATTAAATTTAATAATTATCACTGTTTAGCTTTTGAGTTAGAAGTACTTGTTTAACCCATTCTGGCATTTTTATAATATAACATAATTTGTTAATTAAAAACCTTAACACCAAACTTCACATAAAATTAAAACGGTACAACATAGTACTATATTTTTTGTTGTTATTTGGATATTTGTTTAATCTCCAACTCCAGGCTACTAAGTTTTGGAAGTGTATGGTATTTTTTGAAACATTCTGACATGTGGAGAGCCACCTAGCATTTTTCACATTCCCATCGTGATTAACTTTTCTTTTTCAGTAATGAACACTTTTTAAAAATACCTGGACGGGTTTTGTTTGACAGGATTTGTCTAGAGAAATGTGCCCATTGTATAGCCTGTAATCATAAAGGGCGTGCTCCTCTAGATGCCCTTCCTCGCCTCTTTTATGGTGGTAGCGTAATATTCTATAATATGCCTTCGCTATATACCAAATTTTGCACATTAAACATATTTTTAGGTAATGCAAAGGTATTATACGAGGCCATGTTGGCCAAACAAAAAACAAATAAATTTGTATCCCTTTTTTATGCATAAAATATTTACGCAAAGGCAGACCGGCGTTTCGCCGGCTTTGTGTGTCAATGGGTTAAATTAACCATCAAGAAATTGGTTTGTATGTACATACTTCAATGTTTATTTATATGAATATTTTGAAACTTCACTTTAAATATATTTATTAAAAAATGTGTAGGTCATTTATGTTCATTTCTGTAATTATGCCTCCTGGCGAAAATAGAGGTTACCCAGAAACCTATCTTAGAATATAGTTTACTTCGGGAAGACATTAAAAAAGACATAGGTACCTAAATCGAAGATGGAAAAAGTACAAAGAATATTTTTTACTTTCACTTTGTTGAAATATATACCTATAAATATAATCCCTTACTGATCCTATCTGCATATGGCAAGCTCAAATATGCTATGCAGAAGACTGTCCAACTATCATCCATCGTAATATTTAGAAGGTTTTTATCATGAAGGAAGGTAGATATGTCAGTGATCTCCTTTAATTGTACTTTTATCATAGGACATCACATGAGATCATAAGGTTTTACGCATTTTTTAAATGAATATTTTTTTTTATATTTATTTTCAATACTTCTTCTCAGCCTACTTCCATCGACTCCTGGATGAAGGTCTCCTCCATTTCTTTCCACACCATTTGATCCTACATACTTGTTATTAATATTCTATTTTATTTTATTTGTTCTTTTACTTACAAAATGTTGAAATTAATTTAATCGAATAAATACAATGTGAAATAATAATGATGATAGTGGCCGCACTGAAGCACATTTATGGAAACATAATATTAAGATTTATTCATCTTAACCTTGTTCTAAACAAATAATGAAGTTTTGGAGTTTCTAAGGTTCATTCAACAGAAATGCTTGAAGTGCATGTTACCTAACAGAATATTTTATTAAACGTTATCCAATGAATCGTTATGGAAGTAGATATATCATAAAGCATTCCATTGAACTTATTACCCTTTTTTAATATGACGCTAGGAGTATATGAATTCTATAAACATGTAGGTATTTTATTTCATATAATGCAAACAATTTTATAGTGTTTATTTTCCATAAATAACTGCCCACATGGTTTTATTATGTTCTCAACAGAACCTTGACTAATATTTTTAGAATAAAATATAACGGGAAATTATAAACATTTTTGATGCCTTAAAAGTTTAATCCATTGATTTATTACTCACACACTCTCATGTAGAAATTGTATGCAAATTATATTTCGTGAATTATACTACTAGGTATACCTATGTATAATGTAGGTAGGCAGTGAATAATATCTATTTTGAATTGAACCATAATGATTCCAATCAAAAGATGTTTAATTGTTGACACGAACTCATATCTTACATACTTGTATACGGTATGCAGTGCACCTATTTGTATAGATTGTATTATTAAGTTGAACGAAATGTTTTATAGCTCGCTTAGTTACAAGGAAATACAATAGGTATATTTTCAAATTGTGGTTAATAATGGTTTACAACTGAATTTGTTAGACGTGAGTATTTCAAAATGATTTAACGCCATTGCAATTGAGAAGTGATTGGCAATATAATAAATTAAACGATCACATTCGTGCTTTAATTTTGTTCTTCTTTTCATTTATTTGTTTTGTTTTCCATTTTATTGCGAAATTATTTAACCAACAGCAGTATCCAATTAAAGTCAATTTCTACAAGGGAAATACAAATTTAGTGTTCAAACACCGTCTTTATCGTGAAACTGCATCTTGGTTTTATTGATTGCATTAAAGTTTATACCCGTAGGAAATTACTTTTGTCCTGAGTAATAAGATAATTGAGGTACATACCTAGTCATAAATATTAAAAGATGTTGTACCAAACACATTTTACGATTTAGGTGTTTCATGATAAATTTGTGAAGGTTCAAATTAATATTAATTAGGTATTAGATAATAAGGTATTACAAAAAGCTTATTAATATTTAGGTACATGTTACACCTATGAAAGAAAAAGATCCTAGTGTAATGTCGTATAAATGTCATTGCACTTGTAGGAACACATTTAAATAAACAAATTCAAACATTGCAATTTTCATATTTATTTTAAGACTCCTGTTTGATTAAAAAAAAAATTCTTTGATAATGTAAGCACATAATGCGAGTAATACATAAAATCACATATAAACAGAAGTCTAACAATTCGAAGTATTAGATAACAATACTGGTTCGCGCGTATTTTAAATTCACTTTAC
The DNA here is from genome assembly GCA_947579605.1 of Athripsodes cinereus. Taxonomy (NCBI): domain Eukaryota; kingdom Metazoa; phylum Arthropoda; class Insecta; order Trichoptera; family Leptoceridae; genus Athripsodes; species Athripsodes cinereus. The sequence continues at coordinate 14,322,062 of OX388329.1, forward strand.
TTCGTCTGGTTAGCTGTTTTGTGACACTGGAAATCCCCTTTGATCTTTTGGTCCCGTAGACTAGTAGGTAAGTACGAAACAGCAGATTGTTTAATAGGATTCTTTGCAGTCGCTGTATTTTGCATTCCGGTAATGTCTCACAAACTAATGAAATTCATACCTACTATTTTATTTGGCGTTTCTTACGAACAGACTTCTATATGGTAATAATCTCCCTCCCTCTGATTTCAATCCAATGGATAGGATAGCACCAATCTAAGTAGCTGGTTATATTGTATTGTAACTCGCCTTATGTTACTTAAACGAGCTATATATTAAGTATTTTGTGATAAATGAGAACTTCAATGGACTAAATCACAACACTCAATAATTATGTGTTATAACTACTGGTGCAAATGTCATCAAGTTTTTTAATGAACAGTTTTATTATGATTAAAAGAACATCAGACATGTGCTCTATCAAATTACAGAAATTGATATTTTAACCGTGTCTAAAAGAAAGAAAAAAAAAACCATACACAGGATAAAATTAAAAGTAAATTATCCTAATCACAAATACAAAAATAAAGCAATGATTATTATAACTTGTGCAGCAAGTTCATCAACAGAATACACCGTGTTCAGATAATGAGTGTTAATTAGAAATCATTACATGCACCTAGTTATGTGTTCTAATGAACCCAAGATGTATTCTTATACATCCAATAATCTCAAACTATAACAGTAAATATAACGATATAATAAGTAAATGGATTATTTTATTATGGTAATGATATTCTTCTGATATTATTATATTTTAATAAATGTGTGAACTTGTAACCAAGTGTTCAATATATTACATATTACAATACAACGATGTAGTGTGGGTATAAAATTCCTCAGTGTTTTGAACGCATTACTTAATATAAAATTTGTTACACCTTTAATAATAATAATATGATAAAAAAAAATATAGCCATATTGACATACATATGAGGCGTGTTTGATATTAATTCGTATTACATGCTTTCATAATATGTTTCATGCTAATAGCAATAGCCTGTACTTAATTATGGAAAAAATGGAATAGGTATAACACTTTTAGATTTAACAAAACAAAATCGATGCAATAAACCTACACACTGATGTATGTTCTGATTATAGCATTCGACATGAAGTTAACGATCTGTGTTAGTTATAAAAGCGTTTTTAACTTTCTTCATTCAACTTAAGAATTATATTGTACTATTATCAAATGTTCTTATATTTACATGAAGGAGAGTGGAAAGGTGATGATCATTTCAAAAGAAGCTGGTAAACACCAATGTCCGTCGGCCCGGGCGTCCCTCTTTCACAATACACCGTTCCTATGACAACGATATCAGAGCGCAAGGTGTGTCGTGGAAAGAGGTGACGCAATTGGCACAGAGACGCTCTGAATGGAGGAGGCTGGTTTCTGCCCTGTGTTCCCGAGAGGAGCGTTGAGGGCGATGATGATGATGATGATGAAATACCAAAAAACGTAAGCCAATTTCTAAAGCTTGTAGTGGCTAGGGAATGCAATCTCGATCTCGCGAGATCTCGATTCTTGCGAGATCTCGAGTAACTTTTGGAGATTTAATCTCGAAGCTAGGTAATCTCGTTTTTAAAATATCGTTCGAGATATCGACCAAATCGATCCAGATGACAATCGAGATCGAGATTGAGCGCGCATGAAAAATGTACGTGTTCATCGATGCGCAACAGCGCGCTGATCGATCTGAGGTATTACTATTAAAACATTAGATAGTTTACCAAGTGAAATAATATGTCTAAGAACAGCTCAAGCCATGTGTATATGGACGTTACTACAAGTAAATTAGCGGTATGGCGTTACTTAAAAAAATCTGCGGATGGATTGGCTGCTAAATGCAAGTTGTGCAGTGCTATTCATAAATGTATAAAAGGTTCACCAACAGGCTTAAATATACATTTAAAGTCAATTCATAAAATTGACACCAAACATTTGAATCTGAGCTGAAATTTCTCAGCCGCCGGATATATTGCTACAGATATTAGGTGCTGTTTAGTTGATGAAACCTTGAACACACTATGCTTCCTGAGAAGCGATTTACAAAATAATAATATTTACTTCTTTTAGTTATATCTCTTCTAATGTGCCTATTACATTCCCCATATTGAACTAAATGTTGTAGCTTGCTGAGTTTGTGCAGTGTAAACGCATATCTGCCCTTTCAAAAAGATATTTAGTGCACTAAAATTTGGAGAACGTAATGGAGATACCTTTTCTTCATTAAAAGTTGATTTTTTAAATTTTTCTCAATTATTTTTGTGTTTTATTTACAAAATTATAATCACATAGTCACATAGGTAGGTAGTTTTTATTCAATTTAACATTAATTTTTGAACAAATAATAAGGTATTTTTAAAAAGTAGTCTAATCTCGAATAAATCAAGATCTCGCGAAATCTCGACCAATTATTTGACAAGATCTTGAATGACTCAATCTCGAATTCAAATTTTGAGACGAGATCTCGATTCGTCAATCTCAAGTCGAGATTGCATTCCCTAGAAGTGGCCAGAAGTCCCGGAAGCAGCAATATATCTTCATATAAGTATGTCTGGTCTACCGAAGGGAAACAAGGAATATAAATTAATGTATGAAGGTATATAAAACTGAAATACTGTGCAGTTATCGAAATATACATAAATCACTGTTGTATTTCAATAATTTTATATACAATAACAAGCAGGTATGTATCTATTAAATTTTAAACGAACCTAAAAATATTGAATTAAAAATATACCTATGGCTAAATATTCAAGATTAAAATCTCTACCAACTTTTTACGATGTCTGAAAAGTTCAGTATTTAGTTAGTTTATTTATATGTAAGACTATGTAATGTCTGTATTATAATATTCTTGTAATATTATTTTAAATATGTAGGTATGCTTATTTTATTTGTATCAAGAACCGGTACTTAATTGTGGAAGAATTATAGGCAACTCAATATGGTTTAATGACTTGTGTATTGTTATTTCATATTTGATGAACATTAAAAACAAATATCACCTACTTAATTGAGTCGAATAAAGTGTACTCATCTAGTATGAGGAATAATGTATACATAATTGTACCATCCTTCGCAACTTTCAAGCGCCACGCATCAGCACCAAAAACAGAAGATTCTGATCTAAAAGTAAAATTTAGAATGAACAATATCTTCCTACTCAATTCTATCAACAGCTTTTGGCAGATCTTAGATATTGAACAACACGCAAACACGTATATTATAATATGTTCTAAATCATTACTTTAAGAAATATTTGGGCTATATATAATGAGTTACAATCCATTGGATTGGTCTGCAACGAGCTTGGTTTTTCTTCTCCATTCGTCTCTATTCTCAGCCAGTCTTTTCAGCTCTACGTATGAGCCACAGTTCATGTCCCTCTTCAGTTGGTCCATATACGCGTCTCTTGGTCGGCCTCTGCCATTTGTCCCCTCGTTCTTACCCTCCGCGATGGCGATGAGTAGTCCTGGGTGCCTGATGTTGTGGCCAATCCAGTTAGCTCGTTGTTGGCCGATTCTCTTAAGAAGTTGCCTTTTTTCGCCTACCCTGGTTAATACTTCTTCGTTTTCGACGTGTTCCGACCAATGGATCTTCAGCATGCGTCTGTAGCACTATATCTCAAAGGCCGCCAAAGGGCTATGATTTGGGTTAAGATTGATAAAATAATAACGAGAATAGTGATACATTTGATATTTAATAGTTTATTTTATCGATCAATCATAATAGTCAGAACTGTGCACCAAAACTGAACAGTCAAATGGCGGACTTAATACCTACACCATCTTCGAGACAACCCGAAAGGAATGACTATTTATGTTATCCAAGTGACGGCGAATGTGCTAAAACTTGTTTTAGTAATTAAGAATTTAATTATTTTCTTATTTATTGCATATATTCGAAAATCGACTAAACTGCTTCCAAACCAAAAAGAATTAGTCATAACAGGTGAAGAAAGGAGATCGTAGCTGTTATAGTTATTTTTTTTTATAAATTTCAATTGTACTAAACTTTGTTCAAAAGGAGTGCGTATAATGCATGTATTCCAATAAAACTTACACTGAGAAAAATATTCACAACGAATCATTGTTACGTACTATCAGATTAGGACCAGAGATAGTACAAACGATTCATTAGTACGAATCTATAATATTTATTCTTCGCAAACAAATTGTTGGTAAATTTACCCATTTCATTGTGAAATTTCCTTTGTATTTTTCTCAGTGTATATTTGAAACATAAAGCTAGTATAGAAAAGAACACCAATGATTACTTTGAATAATATGTAACAGTTTTATTTATCATTGCTGGAAAAATGTTTGTTTGTTTGTTTGTTTGTTTTTTTTTTTTTTTATGACTTTCACCAATGATGGTGTTCCCGGTCAGTCTCAAGTATACCTATATGTATTTACCAGTGGCGTGCCTTCCTTACATGCAAAAAAGCAACGCATGCCCAAGGAATAAATATAATTTTCGAAACAAAGTATCTAAAAGAACTTCAAAGTATGTTTAAATTGATTTAAACCTTCCGCCAAACGATAACAAATCTTTTACAAACTTCAGGTCAATGTTGATTATATTTTGATTATATTCAATAAATACAGGTAGGTACTAGAGGACTATCACCCTTTATCGCTCCTCTTGTGAGAAGGTATAGGATAGAAACAAACCTCCTCCGTTCAGCGTGATTATGCGCCAATTGAGTCACCTTTTTCATCCTATGATATTTATCTTGTTCAAATGTCGGTGTCGTTTAAACGGTATATTGTAAAGGAGGGTCATCCAACCTTTCTGGATTATTGTGGTCCGAAAAATAGTGAAGGTTTTGGCCAACAATTGGTTTCTAACATATAATAAATTCTACCTACTGTACACAAACCGCATGCCCAATACCAAAAGTCTAGTCCCGCCACTGGTATTTACGTATTTTTTTTTTAAATCAACATACATATATATACACACACATACATATATACATATGCATACACACATACATACACATACACGCATATATTTTTTTTTTAATAAAACTTAGTAATATAAAATCTCACCATCCCAAAAGTCTACAAACGCACCCCATTCATTTCCAAAAAACCATTCAAAATTCTCACCATTTCAGCAGTTGGATCACACAAAAGTCTTGGCAGGCCCATAGGGAGGTTACCCCTTCTCTTCAGAAGTTCCTGTACAAATTCATCCCTATTCTTGAGCAATTCACATTCGAACACAATATGATTAAGATCCGCCACATCCACCCCACAGGAACATCTTGGGGAGTCCAATAAATTGATCCTACTCAAATGAGCCGGGGCAGTTGTATGTCCAGATCTCAGTCTGCAACTCAATGAAATTTCCCTGCGGGACAAACGGGCCCCAACAAACCATGGTTTCCTTGGAATGGCCTCCTGAACTTCCGTATACCACCTTCCGCGCTTTTTAGATGTCTCCTTCCAATCAGTCTCCCATTCCTCTAACATTTCTCTCTTTATTGTGGGAACAAAATCACTTGAAGGAATTTTTTTATATTTTATTGGGTACGAACTCCTCGCACTCTTAGCCAGCATATCAACTCTTTCGTTTCCTGTTATTCCCTTGTGTCCTGGGAGCCAGGCCAAGATGACCCGCTGATCATTGAGATGTAAGAGATATAAGAGAAATCTTATTTTTATGAGGATCGTGTTATGTTTCACTTTAAAGGGAGAGGAGTTAAGTTGCAATAGAATAAAATAATTCGACCGAGGCAACAGAAAGTAGGCACATACATAATATATAGAATTAAAATTATTATTTCAATATGCATCGAGTCTCGGGTCACAATTAATATTGTGTGGTATTGTTATTGAAATTTTTATATCCCTTTCGACCTACTACACTTTAATACAATTTGAATGCTTCACTTATTGCGATGATGGATTTATTGCTGACCAAATCAAGAGTAAAGACGGGGAGGCATTGATTCAGTACCTGGACCAAATATTGCGAATAACATTTTAAGTGAATTCAACGACTTTCTTATTTTAATCTATTATAATACAAATCATAATTATTACTAGGAATTACTCAAACATTAAATACTAACATCGGATATACACAACTAAAAATTACTTAAATTCTAAATGTCTATTATTGAGCCCACGATATGAAGGTATGTAGGTTCATTTGTGCGCAAACCCCACACCTGGTTTCAAATATTAATGAGAGAGAATTTACTGTAAAATAAGAAAATAAAATCCGTTCCAAAACACCATGTCAAATATAATGGGCGACACAAATTAATATATCTACCATGTTTCGTTCTATCTCAACCCGCACAATTTCATCAAAATAACATACCTAATTCTATTAAAATATTTAAGTTGTTTTATGAAGACAAATTCCCACATAAAAAGCGTGCGTTTCCGTCTGGGTATTATTGAGCAACATATCAATATTTCACAATAGGAGGCAAAAAAAAACTATTTGACAGCATGTTATTAAGAATCAGCACATAGTCAGGTAAAGATAGGGACAGTGTAAACATACCTCAATTTGGAGCGACTATGATGTTAAAAGATTGTGATAACATTTCACAAGGAAATCGTAAAACATTTTAATGCACTTTTGTATTTATATATAGAAAGAATATGAAATAAAATATTGTACCTACGTTTGTTCAATAATTAATACCAGTTTATAACAAAACCCAATTCATTCAGAGACATAGTAAGATACTTGTAACTTCATAGTAAGAAACGTGTACGTTACTGTAAATACCATCACAGCACATTTCAGAAATGGGGCAGCCAGCAGACCAGCTATGTGTAACAAACGTGCAAGCTGTCCTCTCTATGCCAAGAAAAAGTCAAGACATTCAAGATGGGTGGCAAATCTCGTATACAAGTAGTAGTATAGTTTTTAGTTAAACGCAGAGAAAGAGAAAGGACCATACAAAGATGGCAAGAAGAATGGGACACAACATCGAAGGGAAGATGGACCCATAAGCTGATTAAAGACATCAATAAATGGATTAGTAGAAAACACGGCTTGGTGGGTTTCCGGATGACTCAGTGTATGTCTGGACACGGCGTCTTTGGAACATTCCTCCAAAAAATACAAAAGGCTCCGACAGGAGGATGCATGTACTGCTCATCGGAGAGGGACAACGCTCATCACACTCTCTTTGTATGCAGCAGGTGGGACCGGGAGAGAAAAGATCTCACCGACCGCCTGAACTCTGAGCTGAATGCCGAAAACATGGTAGACCACATGCTGGCATCGCCAGAGATTTGGAGAGCGTATGAGGTGTACATGGAGAGTGTGATGTCACTCAAAGAGAGAGACCAGCGACTCTAGGCAAACGTGCACTCCCGGGTAGACCGAAAGGTGGGAACCGGGTTTGCAAAGAAGAATGAGGGGTTTTAGCCGGTAAGAGTCCGGCACTACCCAGACAGCTCACGCCTGGGTGTCCATGATGGATTTCCCCTCATTATAAAAAAAAAAAAAAAAGTAGTATGAAGTTTACTTTTCAACGAACAAAAATAATTTATTAATTTGTTTTGTATGATAGATCATTCTTTGTTTAAGGGACCGAAACACGATACCTTTTAAAAGCAGATATCAAAATGCAATAGGTAATATTTAACCGCGGCGGAGACTGACCTAAATTCCTAGGTGGTCCATTTAAAAAACCTCCTTTGGCAAATCAACACAACATAGCTGCCTGTATTCATGATAAGGCTTCAAAGAGAGTGAAAAAAAAACATTCCTTAGATTGATATATACCTTGTTTATTTTAAATGACTTTTAGTTAATGCTGTCACTAGATTATCTTGTGTTAATGGAATAAAATATCTAAAAACATTAGCTGTTTTTATAACGGTTTTATATAAAATAAAGTAAGATAAAAAAACAACAACATAACATTTTTTACTAAGTAGATCTTTGAATTGTGAAGTCATTGAGAATTCAAGTAATAATATAAATTATGTATCATAGGTCTTCATTTCAACGTAACTTTATTCGAATTGTATGATTTTGTTTACTCTATATATTGAGATATGATTTTTCTTTTTATTCGGGTACTTTAAGAGAGTTAACATTATTATGATATAAGTCTTGTTATTGAAGGACCCACCGTCCAATCGGATACCGCAGAAGTCTGGAGACTTCCATTTATCCACCTTTTTCGTTCTTATAAGTCTTGTTACTGACGAGAGACCCACCTTATCTGTTATCACTTATACTCCTTAATGAGTGAACGGTATTGATAAAGAAATAGAAAGGTATTTATAATAATTAAAATAAATAATTAAACCTATAAGTGATTGAAAAAATAAGTAGTGTAGCAACAAAAAATATATATTCAATAAATCATATTGAATTTATAACTTTATATTTAAAAGGGATCTATTTGATCTTATCGCAGCTATCGATGTATGTATTTAAATATATGTATATCAAATTTATTCTTGTAAACGAGAAACAAAATAATTACATTGATTATTGTTTTAAAATATATTAAATATCTAGAGATCGTTATCGTGGAAGTAATAATTGTAGCCCTACCACAGTTTCAAACAGGCTTTAAGGTAACTAGCAACTAAATAGGTGTGCCTAGTTAGTACCTAGGTTCACGCGTGTGGTTTCGCACTCCAGGTGCGTCCAGTTATAATATATCGTTACGGGTATTTACTTTCATTTTATTAATAATGATCTATACTATATACTTAATAAGTTCTAAGTACACAAGGAAACTATTATATTATCCTTCTCATGCTGGTAGTAGAAAGCATTATGTCAAGATGTGGTCATGTGTGACGCCAATAAAGACAGAATTATCGATGCGTAGCGTAGGTACACATACATACCTACATATATGCAATGTGCTTAGATAACTAAACGCTGTCCTTGCAAGTTGGCATTCTTAATGTGAAATCAGCTGTCATTATGAGCGCTAAATATCTTCAGTTAATACACATTATAATGTTTGCGGTAAACGGAGACAGCACCCTGACACATGCGGTGATGACGATCTTTGTAAAATAATAGAGTGAATATTATAGAAATTTCAAACTACAGTGGGAACAATTAGTAACACAAAAATGGACAAAAATAACCAGAACTCTAATCAATACATTCATTATATCATCATCATCATCATCATCATCATCATCATCATCGCCCTCAACGCTCCTCTCGGGAGCACAGGGCAGAAACCAGCCTCCTCCATTCAGAGCGTCTCTGTGCCAATTGCGTCACCTCTTTCCACGACACAATATACCGTTCCTATGCTATCGTTGTCATAGGAACGGTATATTGTGAAAGAGGGATGCCCGGGTCAACGGAACCCCTGCGGACGGAAGAACAGTGCTCTTTTTGGCCAACTATCATTGGGCATTCTCAAAACATGTCCCAGCCAGGACCATCGTCTCTCCTGTATTACGGAGATTACAGGTCTCTACTGGGTGCGCCAGCGCACAGCATCATTTGTAACATATTCATACCATTTGACATCCAAAATCCTTCTAAGGCACTTGTTTTCAAAGCTTAGTAACTTCCGCTCTTGAGCCTTGGTTAAGTGCCAAGACTCACAGCCATAGAGAAGGATTGGGATGATGCACTCATTGAACAAGCGGCATTTTGTCCTGATGCTGAGTCCAGACGCCTTCCAAACTTTGTTCATTATATATCTACACATAAATAAGCAAAAACTTCGTATTCATTTTCTTAGATAGCCGCTCTTTATAGTAATAATTATATGGACGATTTGTATTTGGCGCCGTTTGATGATCCGTGACCTTATGGAAAACAACACTGAAAGATCTCACATTTACGTATGTCTCTGGCATCTACTCAATAAATTTACTGTAATACGGTTAATAAAGATATCTCATATATTATAATCGTTAGACACTTTCGATAACAATAATTGCACGAGAAAAATTACAATCAAATAAAATATTTTAGTAGGTATATTAGTATGTTATTGAAATATTTCTATGTCGCGCCATTTTATAAAGGTATCTAGTATCAACATACCTACAGTGGGTACATTACTACTTAATGATACAAACATTGTAAGTACATTCTATATGTTATTGGTAGGTAGTAATGGTACGTAGATTTAACTTACTTATTCCTGTATGGAAACTGACTTCCGAGTAGGAAGGTGTTATTTATCACTACCGCCCACTACAAAATGCAACATTCCTCTACTCTTGTCGGATGTCGACCCAAAAGTGCACTTCGAAAGTGTACAAAAATATTTTTGAAATGCGTTGTAGTGTAGACTTTGTTAAGAAAATATTAAGTACAATCCTACCCCCATACGTAATTTTTAGTTCTTAGTAATCCACCGTATTTATATTTCTTATAAGTTATTTTTTATTTACAACAACTCATAATGACTTCTATTCGGTAGATTCAAAGCTTAAAACTAAATCTCAAGTGATTTTTTTTACTGCACAATAGTGCGTTAAGGATTATTCGTAAATAAAAGGATTATTTGACAGACATCGCACAACTACACCTTTTCTGTTAGCATATGTATGAGAAATCTGCCAAGCTAACTGAAGGATCATAATTTTATCAACACATCTGGGTACTTAGAAATACTTCGATAGATACAATGTAATACAATTGATGTTATGTAAAACTACTTCAAAGAATCATGAGAGTTCAACGAACTGTTGTTATTCTTGATCCATTAAATAAACCATTTTATCTGTATAATATAATATTTATAAAATTAATTTGTATCGAGTAATGTCCTGAGTAATTTTATGATTAACATACCCTAATGATTCTCTCTTGGGGTCAAACGGAATTTTAAGTATTTGAAGTTGGTGATGTGTTTATAGGAATCAAGTCCGTTCATTGTGAATGTGAAAAAAGTCAACTTTTTCTTCTACATGCAGTCTTTTTTTTAAAAGGGTCAAGGGACGTTGTATCCCTTGTGTCACTGCGACCATAGTAGATGTTATACTGCGTCACAATTACAGAGGACATGGATAGATTTTTCACTATCCTTTGCAGACTGGTGTATCTGACAGTCCAATATTTGTCATCTACGCTTACCATCAAAGACCATCATTGAGATGAAGAGATTGAATATGTTGCTGTAAATTTAATGTGGATGGCTTAAGATCGGAGAATATGACAAGAAATGGAGAGTGGAAAAGCATAATCTGAAAAAAAGTGTAACGTAAAGTTATGTATAACAACGATAATGTACCTACTTAATAATAAAGTTTAATTTATCGATCGACGGTTATTGGTGGAAGTTCATATTAATAATAGCTTCTGAAATGTACACTCTATTTACACTGTTGCTGAAGTAGGTATATAAAAAATATGTTTTGGGAAAGAAGTTGATTACTAAGTGTGCTGTAGTAGCTGAAATACTTATACAGAAGTATTTATGTACAATACACACATTATGCTACATCCACTTATAACATTTTTTTATCATAAAAACATCTTAAAACTCTTGATTTTAATGAGTTTCACGCTAACGCCAAGTGGCTATTACCTGCGTTAAATCTTAAGTAGGCATACCTAATCATAATTATATTATTCTGTTTCTCTAGTGTTACCAAAACTTAGTGAGTGACATAGCTTCCCGCTTGAAAATAAATCGTGGGAACAGATTAAAAGCGGTTCATACAAATAAAGTACCCAGCATACCCATTTTAAAATGTGCATCAATGTTGGTTCATAATTATGCACATGTTTCCATCAACTTAATTAGCTTCTATGTGCAAAAATACAATTCTGCAACTGTAAAGTTGTTTTTTTTTATAGTAATTATTTTCTATGGGTTTTCAAGTATTTTGTCAAAGACAGCTATTTGTAATATTGTAGCATATAAGTTCAAATAGTATTCATAGTCGGGTACAAATTTTTAAATATGACGTATTTTTCGCTTCCAAAGAAAATGTTTGATTATTAATTGCACTTTAAACCACAACCACACAGCCCAAAAGGAGAAAATAATTATTTAACTGTTATCGTGAGAGTGTATGACCATAAATTTATCATCTTCAATCAACGATAAGGTATACCACCCATTCCGATTGTCTTATTAGCTCATTATACGGAGAAGACGACCTATACTTTTATCATTTTAGTTATTCCAAAGGCTACAACTTGGGTGAGCAATACAATAACACAACATTTTAAATATAATTTTCCATTTAATTTTACGCCCAAAGGACTTCATTTATCAGGCTAAAGCAACAATAAACATAGTAGGTATTGAAATCAAATTATCGTTCTCTTAAACTGTTAATATTATAAGCAATCATAAAATGTCAACACCTTAAATGCATTTTCTTCGATAATACAATAAGAAATTTGTCGTAAACACGTTGTGATAATAAGAAATATGAATGATTTGCATTACGCCATGACATAATAGTTATTATAAGAATAGTCATTCTTCCCAGAAAGAGATAAAACGGTAGTATTGCCTGAATGACAGAGAAGTGTTTATGAGGTTATATTTCATTGTACTACTACGTACATTCATTATCGCTTATTGTAGAAACAATATACCTATATACTATTATTGTAATAATACACTATAATGGAAGCTTTATCTTTATACCTACAATTCACAACTTAGTCAAGGAATAAATAATATGTTAGTCAGTTCGTGTGATTGTATCAGACAACTTATAAGAAAACTAAATTCCTTCATACAAACTGTTATCTAGTGATCGTACTGTAAGAAAATAAAACTATAATAAAACTTTATTGGCATAAGAACAGCATAATAATGATATTAATAAACGCAGATAAGGCGGGCTTATCGCACATGCGAGTTCTTCCTACATACAAATAAAAATTCTAAAATATGTATAAAAATAAAAATAATACAGGAATACTGAGCAATATATACTTCACCTAGTAAAACTACAATAATTGAAATATGTTTAACAAATAAATAAATACGAGTAGGTAAGTAAAGAAAAAGAGGTGAAATGCAGAATAGAGATTGCGAGAGCTGCATTCAATAATATGCGACCTTTCTTCAGCAACGATAACATTAATCTAAAACTACGACAGAGAATGGTCAAGTGTTACATTTGGTCCATTTTGCTGTACGGAGTAGAGACTTGGACCCTCAAAGCGAACACAATGAACCGAATAGAGGCATTTGAGATGTGGCTTCATCGCAGAATGTTGCGCATCCCATGGACTGATTTGGTTACCAATAATGAGGTGTTGCGGAGGGCTAGAACAGATAGAGAGTTGTTATCCAACATAAAGATGAGGAAGATGGCATATTTGGGACACGTACTTCGAAATGAGAAATATAGTTTGCTCCAACTCATTTTGAAAGGAAAAATTGAGGGTAGTCGTGGTGTGGGAAGGCGGCAGATGTCCTGGCTGAGAAACATCCGAGAGTGGACCGGAGTTCGGAGGGTGGAGGAGTTGTTCCGGCTGGCACAGGACAGAGAGGCCTACGCCAGGGTGATAGCCGACGTCGGGGGGACCTGACATGGCACTTTGAGAAGAAGAAGGTAAGTAAACAAAAGACACATATTACAAGAATAAAAGGGAGAAAGAAATAGAGGAAAAGGAGAGGATCTGCTCGGCGAAATTATTTACACGAAGAAAAAGGTGAAAAACAGAACAAATATAATGAAAGAAATTGAAATTGTGCAAAAAACTAAGGATTGTTTTTTTTATGAATTTACATAATTGAATTAACTACCTAAGTATTTTTTTTAAAGTTAATTAGTATATAAATCAAATACAGTTCAAATATCCACATCCACTAAAACTTAATTCTACTTTGCCACCTCACTAGGCTATAGCCTGTGTCGAGGCGGGCAGTATACCTACAATCAGTTACATATTATTATGTGCAAAAAATAAAGTTAGACATCACAACAAAATTAATTATTGAGTTAATTGTTGTTAATTGAAAAATTATTGATTACAAATGTATTGAAATCTGTTATCTAACTCATGTATAATGTATTTAATCAAAAATATTTCGACTGACAAAAGTGAATATAATGTGTCAATTACATAGTTAAAAAAGCGGATAATGTGTTATAACAAACCGTGCCGAAATAAATAAAAATACCTACTTGCGTATTAATCATTTTCGTAGCTTCTAAGAAAATTGCTTTAAATTATTTAAAAAAAAAAGAATACATGTATATTAGATTATTAATCGTATAAGAAGCCGGCTCTGAAACTAATAACTTTATATCTCTAATACATATAATGAAAATAAAGTTTGCAGTTTGCACTGCATATCAGACAGCAAGTATCGCATTAGCGGTCATCTTCCCATTGCTTTCAATAGGGTTGGAAATTTTGTAATAAATATTATAACGAAACTACAAGATTTATTGTTAAATTCATAATGTATGTAATTGTGTAAGTCTTGACAAATGTTATCAATCTTTTTTTGTCATCCTAGATATTTTTTTCTGTACAGGCCTAGAAAAAATATAGTTTCCCATTCCTTGTAACAAGTTTTTTAGTGTTGAAAGTCAGTCATTTGAAAAACATCGCGAATAAGACATTAATTTATTGAATATCTTTAATTTAACGATGTGGTATGCTTCTCATAGTGCATATCTTTTAATTGGCTCGAAGAAAACAACTTGAATGTTTATTACATGCATTAAATAGATGGGGAACCTTACTTGTGGGATATGTAATAATAATGATGTAATGCAACATCCTATTAAAAATTATTCCATCCTTTTTTACTCAATACGTCATTTATTTTTGTCTTCTGTCATCATCTTCCATTTAGACCTATCTCCCGCTTATTTTATTTACATCACTCTGGAAAGCTTTTTCAAAGCATCAAGCTCCAAAATTAAGAATTTCAAAGCTCTTCATTCAATTGAATGGACTTCCAATCACATTATATTCATATAGCTTCTCCAAATCACGATTTATCTTGGTCTTCTTAATGATCTTCTACTCTTGGTTGTATTTTTATGAGGCGTTGGATGAAAAGGTGCAGACGCAAATTGAATTTAGTAAATTAATATGATATTGTAAAAACCACAGTATTAAACTAGACTTTGTATCTCACAACAATACCGTATATTCGAATACCTCATCCTAAGGGGTAGGTACCTATCTACCATAATAATATTTCTCTAATTATGAAAACATGTATGGATATTATTACCATCACTAATTTTACCATCATAACATTATGTCGACACGAGATTTACAATAAATTTATTCCATCAGCTACCGTTCTGTGAAGTCTTTGCTGTTGTTATTCAAATCGAGCCCGTCCTAATCCATTTGTCACTTTGATGGTTTCTATGTACATATACAATACAATATAAAGACGGGAATATTATGATTGCTGCGATACAGCCATCACTATGAAATAATATACCCGTTTGTAAGTAAGCTGCACTAATATCTACTGGCATTCATGGTAAAAATACGTCTGTAGGTAATTTATATAACGGCAGTCAAAGAAATATATTACACATTTTAAAATTTCAGATCTATATGTAGAATTAAATGATTCAGTTCATACACGCAATAAAATGTTTCATTTCACAAATGTTTTGGAAAGCGGTGGATAACCGTGAAGTCTATTTAATCTTTGTCTTTTAACATTGACTGTATCGGCATTAATTTTTTAACACTTTATTTTAAATTAGGTATATAATAAAATGAATGATATTTTTTAGTGTTAGCAGTACAGGGTATTACATAAATGTCTGTCCTTTAAGCTTATTTAAAAGAGTGGGAGATCTATTATTTAGTGTGGACATCACAGATGTCATTCCCTATAATCAAATATTGTATTTTTGATTATAAAATTAAATGGCATTAATAGCAACTTGAATAATTTTTTAACCACGGGAAATAAGTGGGTCCTTAACAATCAATTCGATCGACAACGTTCAATAAATTGAAATTGCTATTTACACAAACTACTCTTTCTATTAACTTTATAAAAAAAAATTAAATTAAAATACCACTTTTATTTACCGTTTCCTTTGACCACATACTCTCGCATATTTTGCTATAAAATAAACAATGAAAAATATCGTCAAATTTGACATTTATACCTTAAAAGCATTAACGAAAGTATGAAGTGCAATGAAAAAGATAATAACATTATATTTACAGAGAAACTTATTTAAAATATACGCGGTATTGTGAAATTTGGTAATTGAGCGTTCACATTTTTACATGGTTATCATGAACACTCTTTGTTCGCATCCCGTAATTTTAATCAAACAGATTTTCAACCAAGAAGTAAGTATACACCGAAGGCAAATATTTATAAAATTACTTTTGTTACGGCAATTCAATTAAGAAATTGTAAATAAAAATATATCCATAAAATTGTGTCTACAATTATTTTATGAAATAAAAATGTCAAAATAAATTAATGTATGAAAATATTTAATTTAATAATATTCAATCATAATTTTTATTATTGTAAAATTTCTTTTCACTTTCGTCACAGAAATTTTCCTTTATATAGAAAAGTTCTTAACAAAGCGAGTACGGAGCGATCACATTTGCATAACACGTTAACAAAAGGTCTAAAGATAATCCCGGATGCCTTTTTTATGGTGCATTTATGTTTATGATCGAGAGATAATATGCTGGGGCATTCATAATGCTGGCCCTTATCCGAGATGATTCCGAAACCGGACATAACGAGAGTGTTTACATGTTACCTACAACTAGGTATGAACAGTATCGTATCCAACATGATAATAATTACAGAGCTATGTCAATAAAATAGTTAAGCTTTAAATACGTAATTTTTATAATTATATTTTTCAGTTTTTTTTCACCATTGTACATTGCCAAACTATAATCAAAATGGCATCATGTATATTAAGTGGCTAGCCACCTACTTATACACGTAAACACTTCAGTTAGCTTTCTGAAAATAAATATTTACATCGGTGTCTAATAAAATTAAATTTAACGAAAAGATCATGTGACTATTTCTTAAGTATCTCACAGTATTACCTATACATCGCTAGGCAAATTGTGAGCTTTTACTTTTTTCTCTCAATGAATTCAATAGAAGTACCGAAATAAATGAGATGGTTAAGTAAATATAAATAAATAATAATTTATGTATTTCACATACGCTTCCATGCACTTTTAAGAGAAGCAACTCATCCTAGAAGTAGTATGTTAAGAAACCTACAACGTGAAAACTCCTTCTTCTATTTACTCACTCAATTAAAGTAGGTACCTTAGTCGAAAAGAAACTGAGTATTTTTATTAAAGAATTTAATATTAAGTACTGTACTACAATACCCTCTCGCCATATCTCAAGTAGAGTAGACAGAGAGGAGGGGATAACTTATAGATCTATCCTTACATATTTCTTTCATTTCTTCTGCATTCGTACAATATCTCATGCACGTAAACTTTGAGAATTTGATCCACATAGTTTCCGGTCAATTTTAGAGAATTTTTCGTGCCTCCTCTTTCAGATAAATACTGTCCTCTTTGTCATTCTTTCATCGTCCATTCATTCCACGTGTCCAAACCATTGCAAATTATTTACAAGCATATTTCGTTTTTATTATGAACGTCAATGTTTTTTCAGTATTATATGTAAATATAAATTGTAAACATCTGGGGCCCTACGTACACAACATTGTCCCATCCTGTCCAGTAGAGTCACGTCGTTGCCTATTACATATATATCTCGATCACGATTTGTGTGAAACCCTAAATTCAAAGCGAAAGTTTTTATTACGTAAGATGAACATCAGAGCATCGTTATTGGTAAGTAGGTAGGTATACAAGTTGGTACATTACAATGTTATATGTTGTGTTGTTTTATGTAAATGTTTTGAGTACCTTTTTTGTAGCCTTTAAAATAATAATATAGCTTATTATTCATTCGATAATGTTTATAAAAAAAGAAAATTGGTAGGTACTGTTTAGTATTTATTGATTTGTTTCGTTATGTTAAATAGATAATTACATACGTTAATAATTGTTTTACTACTAATATCACTAGTGATGTAAGAATTATTTAATAATCACAGTTTTTGTTCCCTTTTTTTAAGTAAGTCTATATTAATTATGAAAATGTTTACCTAAATACCTCATACAAGAACAATAAATTATGCAAATGAAAATCTGTTTACATAATGTATAAGAACCTACGTGTAACAAAGATCTGTTGAAAGATTAATTAACCTTCTACGAGCTATGGAGAAATGAATATATTCGTAGGCATAAACGCCTACATTATTTGAGGAGAAAATATAGGTAGATAAATTATAATTTGAAAAATATAACACAAATACGTAATGTAAAATTTTCCTTTATATATTTTTTATTTTTTTATAAATTCAGATAAAGAAATACGCTTTCTTACTTTGTTAGATGCTAGTTAAAAAATAAAACATATGTAACTTTTGCTGATAATTATAATTATGCTAAGTTTTATAGAACCACCTGGAAATACTGTATTTTTTATTGAATATTCAATAAAAGCTTAATACGAGTAGATGGATATGCATATCGTAAATTTGAAATACCTACATTTATACATTATACAATGAAGTGCGAAATTACTTTTATATCAGCAAGGGTTATTATACTAATAGTGTGACCTTTTAGTTAAACATTAACCACTTCAAAACTACTTAGAGCATTTGATAACCCACTAAGTGTAGGGAGCATAATATATTCTTATAAGTCCGGTGTCTTAATAATATATATTATTATGCTGCAATAACTGCCTTGAATCAAATGCATAAAGTTGATATCATTTGTGTAGTTATTAATGATAAAAATAGTTTAAAGGGATAACAACAGAAATATTTATCATTCTATGTAAATAAGTATGACACAATCTTTATGAATTCAAAATACGTGCAAATGCAGCCTGAAGCCCTGTTACAGACATTCATTAAGCACAATACAATGCTTTTATTTAGGTATGTACTCTACTTTAGTTTGGTTTATATTATGTTCAATACCAACAATAAGCGCATTATTTATAGGACATGGATTGGTCAGCAATCTCACACAAGAGTGAAAGTTCAATACGGGAAAGCGTGAATTTAACTGAACATGTGAACATATTGAATGTACAAATAAATAGGTAATTCATATAATAGAATAAATAAATAAATAAATAATTATTTTTGTCTATAATAAGTAAGACTACGTAGAAACTATAGAGGTAAGTAATGAAATCCGAGATTTTCTTTGAAGCTACATTCATCTTTTTATATAAATTCGTGTATGGGTATTTTTTTTTTATTTTTTTTTTATTTTTTATGTTATGAATATTTACAGAGTACTCTTAACCAAGCCTAAGTCGATTCATAAGCGTCGAAACTCTGTGTTGTGCACTCCTTAAGGAAGTTCACATATGTATGTGTATCATATACAACATACCTACCTAGTTAATACCTATTCAAATAGGTTGACTATAGATGAGTGTGATCAGTTGGAATGATTAATCTGTAGTAGTTCAAAATTCTTAAATGGCGACCATGGAGTAGTAAAAGAAGCATCGGAAGACCGCAAAAGAGATGGATTGACGATATAACTCCAATCGCTGGACGAAATTGGATGCAGCGGGCACAGGATCGAGACGTTTGGAAAAGTTTGGAAGAGGCCTACATCCAGCAGTGGAGAGATGGCTGACTAGTGAGTGTGTGAGTGAGTGAGTTCAAAATATGTATGGGTATTTTGATTTATTCACAATCAATTGAATTTCTTTTGCAACCAATTTGACGGTTAAGATTGTATAGCAGATGATGGATTTAGTAAAACCTTTTCAAAACATGTTTCGGTTACGCAAGTTTTGGTGCATTACTGTAATTTCATAATAACCCCATCAAAATATTCCTGGAATGTGTCAAATCCCGTTATATTTTTGTGAAATAATTTCGAGCTATAAATAATCATAAAATGTTATTTGCTTACTTTCATGTTTGAGTATGACGTATATAAGTGTTTTGAATAATGAAGTTTAGTGGTGCTTAAGTGATTTTTATTATTTAATCCTACGATTGAAAGTTTTACTGAGGCATACGGATGATTTAGTGAACTTTAACCGTTGTTCGCTAAGAAGTGATGCGTTAAATATAATTGTGGTCCACGCACAACGTTTGTACAATAAAGGTTTTGTAAGCAAATTATAATAATATAATATTAACGTTTTTATACTTTTACAATGGCGATTATTTCAGAGCGTTTTAAACCATCATGGGAAAAAAAGTGATTTAATCGAAGTAGTTAGTAGTTTAACAGTTAAAATATTGCGTCGGATATTCCAAGAGAAATATTTTACATAATATGTATATAATTTAATGGAAAGTATCGGGTATTCTCAAAAAACTTGTCAAGAAAATCTGTGTTTATCCATCAACCCATGTTTCTTATATTATAGAATAAAGTGTATAAATTCTTGTAAAAAAATTTTTTTGTGTTTGAACTTTAATTTTGATAACAGTCCAACATACGATATTAATATTACCTGTACTAGCATACTTGGACAGTCTCATACTCAGAAGCTTCCGTTAATCCCTTATTTATTGCTGATGCAAGAAAAGAAACTGTGTCAGATTTTATTATTTCATTTAACGTTACCTTAAGGTCGAACATTAAGTAGGCAGTACATATTAAGAATCAAAAGTAACCAAAGAACCCACGTTACTTGTAAATTAATTCTTAATTGATCAAAGTTCACGTCAAACATTGTCAATTATTTACCTAAGAGGTATTATGCCGCTACTCACCAATGTGAAGTAGGTATTATTATTTGTGTGAACTGCTTAGTGTATGTGAGGGATAAACTTATATTATTCTACGAACTTCTCAAACATTGTCAATTATTTACCTAAGAGGTATTATGCCGCTACTCACCAATGTGAAGTAGGTATTATTATTTGTGTGAACTGCTTAGTGTATGTGAGGGATAAACTTATATTATTCTACGAACTTCTCAAACATTGTCAATTATTTACCTAAGAGGTATTATGCCGCTACTCACCAATGTGAAGTAGGTATTATTATTTGTGTGAACTGCTTAGTGTATGTGAGGGATAAACTTATATTATTCTACGAACTTCTCAAATATTACTTAAAATACTTCATCACTGGCTCTGTCTTGTTTTCTTGTGACGTATGCTAATAATTCTACGATACATTATGCCATACACCTTGGAGACAGAAAGGTCTAGATGAATATCCAATGGCGTTCGATATTTTCTTCTGTCTACCTATTTCGCTCGAGACATGGCATAATGGCATATTACAACAAACATATTTTGAATTCTAGACACCGTCAATATTATACTTGCATTAGGAAGAAATAACAGGACTCTGTAGACTCGTGTTCATGTTTTCTAGGATAATAATGGTTCTTTAATATATTCACGACATCGCCACATTAAAAGGATGTAAACTAAGATAACATGATAGTGAAATATCAATAAATATGTTCGGTGTGTATTTGCTACATTATGTACGTATAAATCTACACATACTACCTTTATAGATATTATTATTATACCTATTTACAATCTTACCTTTCTTTGTTTATAGTATAATAATTGATATCATGCAGGTACTATGTAAAATGTTCCGCATCGTTTAGGGCGCCTTCGGTACATCACACGTCTCAAAGACGCCACAGCCTACAACTAATCTCAGATAAGAAGGTTAAATTAACTGCGATTTAACATTTAAACATTATTTATTCGAAATACCCACACATTCTTTAGTAGTACACTTACCTATCTAGGTACTATTTTACATACTTCTGGAACATCACGCATTTCTATCGAAATGTAATTAATGTTTTTAATTTATGCTTATCCAACTTCACAGAAACTATGAAAATATGAATGCAATATTCCATTTCATAAGTACTACTACTATATCATCACGGCATATCCCAAAAGTGGGAAAGCCAGGCATTTTATAGCCATAGATGTGGAATACTGGTATAATTCTATTTCATACGAATATTCTCATTTATGTAAACCTTGAACTTATTTTCCATGCTTGCCTTATTCATGTGCTCGGAATACTTTTTCATATAATCGATAGTTACTTTTTTAAGATCAAATCCTTCTTTTATAAAATAGTCATGAACATTTTTTCATCAGTTTATCGAATTGGTATTAGTAAGTGGCTATTTCGATATTCACAAATATTTTAAAACCAATACAAACTTCATGATCGCGAAAGTTGGCGTGGAAAGGAGGTCATTATTATACACGATTTCAAAGAATCATGTAGACCAATGGCGTGTCTTACATGAAAGCCCAAAAGTGGAGCTTTATCTGAGTTATTTAAACATAAATAAATAACATTGATTCTTTGCGTCTTAGTGCAGTTGTACCTACTAAAAATAAAATAAAGCCTTGTTTCTGTTATATTTTTGTCTCGCTCGATTCGCCACTAGCATGCTAAAATTCATCTGACATGAATGGTATTTGAATATATTTATTTTTCACTAAAAACCTTTAAGAAAAGAGGAGAGGATATACAATGAAGAAAATGATAGGAAATGGACTAGAAAATAAAGTCATATTAATGTGATAGCCATTGACCGGCAGCTTGAAAGCGTCAAGACTCAAGAGTGGGGAGCAATCTTATTTTAGAAGGCAGACTTTTTCAAAAAATGAGCTTGGGAAATATTATTGGTACGTTTAGTATTATTTCACAATATACTATGGGGAAAAGTCCGATCTTATGCTATTCCAACGATTATGATTAGATCCATTAACTCTCCACGTCCGCAATCCGATAACCAAAGTTAAATAACATATTGCAATATCAGTACTTGGATGGATGACAATTACATAATAATATATAATATGGAATCCGAATTTATAGTATTTATTTGTGTTATTTATGTTATTTGTGTAATAATATATAATATGTAATCCGAATTTATAGTATTTATTGTGGTGTTTAAATCAAAAAAATTATCACCTGGTAAAATATAAAGATTTTTTGACTTTTATATTTTATACTTATTCAATTCTTTTACATCTGTAAGTTTCCGAGGGTCCTGTAAAAGGCAGGTAAGTATTCGTTAGATATCGCGTGTAAGACAAACTTACAACATCTTCTATTCAGTGATGAGGTAGGTACGAAACTCTACATTCTGAATGTTTTGATAAGTATTGGCACGGAGAGGATGGGCTACATGTTTATTACAAATGTAGTAAGTCTGCTGTTAACCCTCTATTTGTAGAAGATGTCGTCATGGTACACCGCTGATGTTCACATAAATCATTCATGTTAAATATGCTGATAGAACAGAAAATTGCATTTTGTATTGATTCATAATATAATCTCATGGAAAATCGATCATCGTTTTTAGAGGATACACTAAAGCTTTACAACTATTGAACCATTCAAGATGATTTTCCTTTTATTTAGGACTGTTCTTATTTTAATTATTTAACTTTTGGCAGGTACTCAAATAAAACATTTCTTTTGATTTTATTATTCTAACATTGATTTTTAATATCCTTTGTTGAGAGTTCTTTGTATGAAAGAAATGGCCAAGACAGTATGGCTTAATATGAATCTGGCAATGGGCTTTTAAAAAATATGTCAATTTTATCGAAAGTGTTGAATAATATTTAGGTACCTATGCTAAGGACGTACTGTTCGACTTAACCAAGAATACTAGACTAGAATACAAAGCACGAGCCACGCTCAATTCTGGGACAGGTACTTTGATCAAATGAATTGATGATATAATGTATTGTTATTTATTATTAGTACTACTACTTACTTCCGATGGCCGAACAGCCCTTGTAGGACCTTTGCCTCCGAAACAATACATCTCCAAGCCTTTCTATCCTGAGCAATGGACTGCCAGTCGTCTTTAGCATTGAGCTCCTCCAGATCTCGGTTGATGTTAACTAACAATCTTTGTCTTGGGCTGCCTAACGGTCTCCTGCCCTCGGGTATACCCTGCAGTATGTATTATTATTATGTATTTATTATTAGTATTATGCTGTATATTATTGTATTGTTTTATTTCATATGGATTATCTTATTGAGGTAGAAAGAAAAATCGCTAACATTTCGTGAAAGTAAACACTGTATGTGTTTAAATATTTTATATATATATTTTTTTATAAAAAAATTTATGTTATTATAAATTATTTGATGTAATTATATGGAAGTTATAATTATTTGTTGGCACAGAGAAGACAGCTAACATATTTAATACATGCATCTGGTCTGCTAGCCCTTGTGGGAAATGCCGTGATGGTATAGTTATTAGTAAAATAATCAAGATGGGAGATTTATTTGGTTTTCATAATAAAATAAATTTAACTTTATTGACATCAAAATATGCAGTATTCAAGCATATGTTTAAAGATTATACCAAAGACGAGCCTATCGTATATGCGATCTCTTTCAGCAAACCCATAAAAAATATAATACTATTAAGATATTGAAGTAAAAAAAAGATAGGAATTTAAATAATAAATACAATACAACATATACATAAAATAATAAATAAATACAACACACATATAACAAGAATATGAGGGGCTATAGAAAAGAGGAAATGGAGAGGATCTTCTCGGTATAAGTATTTACACAAAAGAAAAAAGCACATGTGATGAGAGAAATTTAAAAATATATCTGAATACTGGAGGTGTTTATTTTTTTAACGAAATGAATGTATTGTTATAATAATATAAAACCTTTACATACTTATATTTTTCAGTAACTAAAAAAATAATGTCTTTCATGATTTAATCATAATGAGAAAATTATTTATTTATAAGTAAGTGTTTTGTAATATATTATAAATATTGATATGCACTAATTCCTTGTACAACAGTTCCATGTATTTCTGTAGCTAGTTGAAAACTAGTTACTTTCAGCTTGTCGTGTCATTTATGTCGCATGAATATTTAAGTCAATTTGATAATGTTCATTTAAGTTAATAATTTCTAACTGAATTGTCAGTTTGGCTGTGTACGAAATTGTACGAGAATATTATCATACGAGAAATATGGAAATTTGGTTTAATTTAAAAACACAAAGAAACCATCACTTCCATGTGTACAATTTATAAGAAATATTCTTGATTTTAACTAACATTTTTTTAAATAAAGATTTGGATTGTTAGCCAAAAAGAAAAAAAATCTTTGTTTACTGTTCTTGGCGGTAAGTAGGTAATATCCTCTATTACTCTTGTGTTGTTCTGTAACGAAGACATCAGTGTTGGGAATCTCGTACGAAGAGATCACTCCACAGATTAGAACCATGCGAATTGGAAAAGGTTTGCTTCCATCCTGTGTTACTAATAAAAAAAAACTGAAGTGAGAAAAAACAATCGACTTTTGCTTCACATGGCGATCATATTTTTAACTGAATAGTTTTTCGATTACACGGCACCTATATTTATATTGATAATACTTTGATAAATTAGGTATCCAACTCAGTTTGTAGTAGGTACCATATCTATATATTATGAATTTTAGTATAATAGAACAATATACCTGTTTGCAAAAAATGCAAATTTCAAAGATTTTAACTTCAATATCAATTATCTATTAAGTTAAAACATATAATTTACTGCGAGAACTTCAATTAATAAACGATATAAAATCCTTCATATAAAATTAAAAATGAAGTAGGTAGGTACTTAATGTGTTTTTTTATTAATTAATCTGAGTCTAGTAGTAATTCCCGATTATAATAACGATGCAAAACTAGTTTGAATAAGATTATAATGTGATTTTCTTTAGTGCGTAAAATATTTAATTGACAACATACAGTAGTAGAGACTTAGACATTAAATATATACTAGACGAGTATAATGCTACAAGAGATAGTTCGATACATTACGAAGGCGTCTATTTGCTCATTTTGAAATGCACAGATATTAATAATAATTAAAGCCACGGCAGTTAATATATCAGTATTAGTTGTTATTAATACAAATACTTTGTATTTATGTACCTCTTTTCTATATTGTTAATATGGAAATACAATTATCGATAAATTAACTCAAAAGAAACGAAATTATGCACTTTTCAAGCTACTTAGTGTAATGAGTATGTGTTTTGACAAACCGATGTTTGCTTCGGTATACCATTTTCCATGACAATATCCTACGAACTCAATGTAATAAACATGAAGATTGTCCTCTCTGTATAAATAAATATAAGACATTTAAGATGGGTGACATACCTTATCACTATATTTAAGATGGGTGATATACCTACCTTATCACTGTATATTTAAGATGGGTGATATACCTTATCACTGTATTGTAGATGTCAACTGGTGGTGCGACTAAAAAACTTATAGAAAAAAGTAGGAGAGCTCTTCTGTACTAGAGAGTCGATGGAGGTATATTAAACAATGATTCTCTCAAATAATAAATTCAATATGTTTACGATACCTTTTCTTTGTACTTGTCAATTATTCCTGTCCGTTACATTGTGTATTATTAGTAAACACTTAATGATATTCTGGCATTTAATAACAGCACTGGTGATATTGCATTTATTGCAAAATATTTTGTACGTAGGCAGGCTTTTACAAAGATATCCATATTAGGGATATTCATATTGCTCTAGCTTATGTAATTATTCCTAATAGTTGTGCAGGTGAACATTAGCACTAATGATTTGAACGTGTCAGTATTATTGCATTATTCGCCTTACAACGACTCATTGTTTGAGACTAATATAATATTTACTGCACCGATAAAGTTAATTATTATTTGTAGAAAATTCGTTTCTGCATATATGTAACTATTTACACAGAGGTAAACGTTTGTTGAAATAATGAACTCATAGTTCAAATGTGTACAATATAAAGTTTATATTAATATTTGCAAATACATGAAATATGATGGGTAATATACATTATGGTGATTGTAAATATACAAAGCTCAATAAAAGTCATAAAGCACGATATATTTACTTACAAAGATTCTATGTTTAATTTTATGTCGATGTACTTTTTAATGATATATGAACGCATGCGAAAAGTTCATATTTAGCTATAATAAAGAAGTTATTGAAAAATTCATTACCTTGAATTTACTATAAGTAGTTTTTTTTTTAATGTAACGTAAAAAAATAAATCTCATATTATATCTGAAATGTATTACGAGTAATTGTGCCCGTGCACACGTGAAAGAATAACACGTTTAGTTAAATTGAAATGTGTTTCTTTCTACAATATGATGGAAAAGTCGTAAATTGATAATGGCCTAATAAGTCGAAAGACATCTCTCTCAAGATCAATAACTTATAGTAGAAAGAAGCAATTGTTTCAATTTACCTAACCTATCTCAAAAGTGTTGGTATAAATTCGTAAGTGAATCTAATGAAACCATTAGGTATAATATTTTATGTACCATTCGATATGATCAGTTATACGACACACATAAATATAATTAAAAATGAACAATGTAGCTCAATAGATAAAGAGTATGTACTTTTATTAAGAAAGAAAAACGTAATAGTTTAATTCCTAGAAAACCAATGCGAACATGTGAATAGCAGTCCATATAATTGCAATCTGCCATTGTTCTCGTTGAAAATAGATCATTTAGTAAGTAATTGGAATGTTTCCCCCTTTCGCGAATTCTATCATTGTTATGGTTCCATGACGAAGTTTTTTTTTAGTTCGGTGATTAAATCAAACAATATTCGAGTGTTTATTGGGATACGCTATGTTATTATTTTCTTATATTGTTTACGCTAACATTAACACTTATTGCCGATAAAAATATTATTGTACAGATTTAATAATATTATCTTAAGTTCTATTCACTCATTTAAAACATTCATGAGCAGAAACATATATTACATTTAAAAACAATGTTCTGTAATGTAAATGGTTGGAAGATAATTATTATATTAATACATTTAAGATATACGTACTGACGCTACAAATTTGAGACCGGTGAACCATAAACTGAACACAATCTTTATTTGCACTTAAGGAATGCAGATCTTACATTTATTAGGTGTGGTGAAGGGTGAAGAACAAGGGCGATATCTTGTGAAGGTTTTTATTGCAAATATTACGACTCTCCCAAGTCCAATAAAAAAATAGTTTCATATCAATCAGTCTAATACAAACATTGGTTCAAAAAGGTTCCTTGAAGGAGAACATCACTTTCTTAATTTTATAGAGCGAAATAGCAAATATTTATTGCCTTATTGTTGATTTTGGAAGAAGTTTTCTGAATAATACCAACTCAGTTTTTTGTCTATACTATACAGGTCTTTGTAGTCTACATAAATTGAAAGGAAATGTATAACTATTGGTACTTTATTACTTGGTGATGATGATTTTGGATGAGTTTATTTTGACGCCGCTTAACAGTCTCTTGACCGTCTAAAGAGCGCCACTGAAGAGTTCAGTTTTTAATTTGCTTCTGAAGTGACAGTCTGACTATTTAAATTTGATACATAACTCAACTTGGGCAGCAGAAT
The DNA here is from genome assembly GCA_947579605.1 of Athripsodes cinereus. NCBI lineage: Eukaryota > Metazoa > Arthropoda > Insecta > Trichoptera > Leptoceridae > Athripsodes > Athripsodes cinereus. Next base: position 14,350,559 of record OX388329.1, read on the forward strand.
AAACCAGGACGGACGCTCCAAATCAGAAATTGTGAGCAGAATAAACCAGGCACGAATTGCCTTCAACAAAAAATCCAAAATATTGGAATCGCCTCATATTGATTTAAGCGTGAGGAAGAATCTCACTAAAGCCTTTGTGTGGAGCATTTTGCTATATGGGTGCGAGACGTGGACCATCAGCAAGAGTGAAAGCGGACGGTTAGCGGCATTTGAAATGTGGTGCTATAGACGCATGCTGAAGATTCATTGGTCGGAACACGTCGAAAATGAAGAAGTGTTAACCAGGGTTGGCGAAAAAAGGCAACTCTTCAAAAGAATCTGCCAACAAAGAGCTAACTGGATTGGCCACAACATCAGGCACCCAGGACTGCTCATCGCAATCACAGAGGGTAGGACCGAAGGCACAAATGGCAGAGGCCGACCGAGAACGCCTATATGGACCAACTGAAGAGGGACATGAGCTGTGGCTCATACATGGAGTTGAAGAGGACTGGCTGAGAATAGGGAGGAGTGGAGAAGAAAGTCCATACTTGTTGCAGACCAATCCAATGGATTGTAACTCATTATATATATAATATAACTCAATCATTTTTTCTGAACTACCTTAGTACACAGGCATGCATATTGATAATAATCGTCAAAAATACATGTAATAAACCGTCACAAAATATTATAGAATACCCTTTTACTTGGTTCGATTACTGCAAGGTTAACTTTTTTCAATGTTAAGATTTTTTAGCAATTGTTTGCAAATTATGTTGTTGTAAATTTATGTTACCGTTTTAAACTAAGATTCGCATCCCACTTCGTTTCGGTTCAAGAAACACCATGAGCCTGAGAGGGACGGACGAATGTCTATAATATAAATTTTCGCTTCATGGACTGGTAACTTTTTGCACGGTGTCTCTTACTAAGATTATCCAATTATACAGGTATACATTTGTATTTTCATATAATGTTAGTTTAATATTATAAACGCTAATACATAGTTATTTTTAATCGCTAACTTGTCATCAAAATAATACTATTAATAATAATTTAAGAAATTTGCATTCTTGTGAAGACGTCTGTTATATAATTTTATGCGATGAAATTGTTAATTTAATTATTATGCCTTGCTCCACTCTCACGGCATTATTTTTTAAATTATTTTCTTGGTCACATATTTGACTATCTCACAACTATAGACATATTATATTATAGACTAGAAACTGAAACAAAAAACAATGGCATTATAATCAATCGAATTTTGGGTACAAAATATTTTTATATCAAGCGTTATATCAGTCTTAAACAAGCGTTGGTTCAAGATTGTGAAGTGGTATATTGTTATGAACAATGGTTTTACGTACTTAATTTACGTTAAGTGGAAGTGAAATAGCAATGGTATAAAGTGAATATCATGAAGTGAAATGGCAAATGCATATTGAGTAGATTTTAGTTTTGGGACCTGAATTTTGAGATTCTAATCTATGTTTGTATGTCGATGCTAACAACCTAGAAATCTACTAATTAGTTTTAATATAATGATTTTATGAGTGTTTCTGTTGATATTTATTATAATCTATTCTTATTTCAAAGTAATCTCTCCATTTTGGCCTCTTCTCTACCTGCCTACAAGCCTCCGCGTTTCACCTCCTTCTGTCTCTCTTACTTCATCAGACCATTTCCTTCCTTTGACTTCGCCAAACAATACGATTTATATTTATTAAAAGTTACAAAATTTAAAATCTATTGTACCTAGATAACCATAGAAATTACGATAGGGACATTTTATCTTAAACATCTAGGTACTTGAGATAAAAGGTTTATTAAAATAAACACGACCGGTGTGGTGTGGAGGCTAACGCACTTGCCTTTGAGTCACTAGGTTCTGGGTTCGATTCCCGACCAGGGCAAAATGAAGAATGACCTTTTTCAGATTGTCCTGGGTCTGGGTGTTACATGTATATGTGTGTAGTGCATTGTATATATGTGTACCGTCGCGTTAGTACCCATAATACAAGATTCACATCTTAGTTTGGGACTAGCTCGGTCTGTGTGAATTGTTTTTTTTAAATAAAAAAAAAAAAAAAAACAATATGCACTCTTCAGAATTTTCCGGGTACCTATCATAGAGCAAATATAGAAATATAGGAATACTGCAGGTACATAAAGAGACTTTTGATGGTCAGATCACTGGAATAGTCCGTAGTCAAAGATTATGTATTTTGGGAAACTTATCTGTATCTATATGTAATAAAGCTGTCTCACAGCATCACTTTATTTGTCAGAAATTTAAGAATAACAATAGTTATCATGTTTGAAAAATATATTGAAATTGTTGAAAAAATTAAATTAATTGAGATTATGAAAAAAAACATAAGAACTGACCACACAACAATGTTATTTATATAAAATTAAGAATTATTGTACATAACTCTACTATATACACAATTTTTTCTTTAAATTCGAAAGTTCATAAAAAAATTACTTATATTTTTGAAGTACTGAAATGCATATACATACACCTAATGAAAATTTAAAGTAAGTATAGGTAATTTTTCACCTAAAAAATTAAAAGTATAATCTACTAGTAAATCCATTTTTAGAATACATGAAATTAAAAAAAAAACAATAAATGCTGTATATTTATTATTCTTCTTGTAATAAAGTACCCCTTTGCTCCCGAGAGGAGCGTTGAAGGACGATATGATGTGAATAAAAAATAAACATTAATTATTCTAATTTATGTCGCCCGTTTTCAAAAAGTTTTCGCATTTCAAGCATGTTCCGAAATGTTATTTTTCCCCCAAACATCGATTATTTTTTGTTAATCTGGATGAATTCCCATCATAATCATTTTTTATGTATATTAACAACACCTATTGGCACGTTTTCATACTTTGATTGCCCCATACATTCGTGATCCATTTGTTTCTATGCTATTGTATAAATGTTATCCGTTCAATGAAGAATCAATATAATTTATGAGTTATGTATGTATGTACGCATGTAATTCACGAATTTCAAATTCAAAGATACAGTTAACTGAATACAAAGTTGTTATCAAAATCAAATAGAAAAAAGCATGAATACAAATCAAGTTTGAAACATTTCTTTTCATCGTTGCGTTTCTTATATCATCATCTCCACCTGCTTTTTACAGTTTAGATCTTATAAATAATATACAGATTGGTATTATGATGATCATTATGTAACGCACACATGTAAGAGCGCCATACACTTTATGAAAATAAAGATTGATTTATACGGCGGATAATATACTGAATTGATAAGTATACCTATCTCCTAACGAACCAAGTTGGACTATACATTTTAATAATGCAACATAGAAATCATGAACCTGTTTAGACTTGTTTTTGTTTGGTGCGAGTAGGTACATACATAGATACAAAATAATATAAGTTATTTCTAGTAGGTACATAAGCTAATATACATAGGGATACGATAAAAAATAAATTCGACAGGTAAAATTGCATTTGTAAAAACCAGAAATCTTTCTTCCATACCTCCACCATAACTTAAATTATGAATCACGTTCAAATAAACATCGCAATAAATACATTTAGATTATTTTCAAAAACCATTATAGTCCATGTTCGGTTTTTATATAACTCCAATATACAATAATCAATTCTACATAGGTATAGTAAATTTCTTTATGGAAGAAGTAAACACAAACTGTTTTTAATACTTACTGTATTTAATAATATGTACAGTAACCTGGTATCGACTTACAACATCATTGTCAAACTAATCTTTTAAAGCTTAGAGTACCTGTTATTAAATATAAAAAACTCATAGTTTGTGTTTATTTTCATAAATTAATATGGAGTTTTACAAAATTAACTTCAACTCAGTCAGTAATACATATAACTATTTAATAAATCTGAAGCTGGTTATTGTTAATTAATGCTTTAGTTTAAATGATAAAAATCATCTACTTTATAAGTCATAGTCCCAGGATGTTTTAGGAATGAAAAATAAGTACAGACTTTTATAAATAATATACCCGCTTTTATTTCTCTTTCCCGTCAAGTTCGTTAACTTCGTCATGCATGCTTGACGATTGCTAATGCTATTTAATTCTATAATTGCCATAAACCCTTTTCAAGGAGCTAGTAATATTCTGGAGCTACTTCAAGCAGCTTTCGTCGTAAAGGAAACTAAATAAGTATTAATAATTTTATTCCAGAAGAAAAATAGTTCTACTGTAGACTTGATAAAAGGTAGTTGTGTGAATTCACTTGATATAAGTATAAATAAATTTTATTGTATCTGCAATTTCAAAGACTCTGTATACTGTATGGAATAATGACTGCCAACACAATTGTGTACTTGTGATACCTACGTATTATTCCAAATATGTAACTCGCATATAAAACATCCAGCACATTTATTTCTGTATGTTAACAATCAGGTAGACTAACTTACTATATCAATAGTTAGGATATAATATTTTCTTGATTTCAAGCACATACACAAAAAAGTACTTTATATTTCTTTTTGTGTTCGATATTAACGTTTCCTCGTCTTCACGTTTTAATAATTCATTAAAATATAATATTTTTCCGTAGTTATTATTGTACTGTTATGGGTGAAATATTTTATTCACTTAATTAATTACTCAAAACATGTTTATGTAGACAACAGTCATATTTTTTTAACATAGGTACATATGGGTTTTTGATATAACACAAATACAACTTTAAACACTTTCCACAGTAAGCCAAAAGCTTGTGTCGTGAAAGGTGAGTTTTGCTGCCGAGAACTGGGATCATCATATTTATTAATTAAGTTTGAGTCATCATATTAGTTAAGGTTGAGTATATTTTAGAATAATCCTATATAATTTTACAAATATAATTATACCTCATTCTCACCATGAACATTGACGAAAGCTAGATTGTCTCGAACATAGGGATTGTAATACGTTCGCGAAGACGGCTTTAGAGTTTAAAGTGGAGGCGGACATTGAGAAAGAGATGAAGGAAGGGGGAACGGTCAATGACATTAACGACCTTGTGTGTCCTTGAGAATGGTTTGAATCTTGACTATTAATAACGATATAAATAGAAGGGCATGGATAATCAAAATCAAGTAGGTACTCACTTATCAATGTACGTACAATGTGAATACCTACTATTCACATATTTATGGATGTTAGTAAAACTTCATCTAGTTCCAGTGTGCCTAAAATGATAAACGTATAATTACTTTGATAATGCGGAACCGGTTGATTAAACCCAATAATATTTCGCTTCCAACATCCTGTCTATTATTAATCATAATCTATTTTGACTAAGATTAAACTTTCTTCTAAAATAGGCTTATTTCAATATCAAACATTTATGTTCCTAATATGTTAGTAGGTACCTATAGTTTCATAACTTGTAGTTTTCTAAATCACGACTCGGGAGTAAGTACCATAGTTATAGATCAATTATTATTATTATCGTAGGACAATAAGGTCATGAATCATTAAGAAAAGGTTATCTTGAATATAAACGGTGACAGAAATCAATATGGTACACAAGTGGAAACAATAAGTCCCCAATAGGTAGGTATGTATAGTACGAACCTAATCTATATTTTAAATGTTACAGCAATTAATAACACTGTATAGATGTTTTTAATTAGCAAAGTTTGTTACTCACTCGATACATTTTGTATTTCAAATATCAGAAGTATTAAAAATATTATTCAGTACATACATACTCTCAATACTTATAATTTGATAATATTTTTGATAAAAGAGAAAAATATGGTGCACAATACCATTCTGGTACCTACCGTCACTTATGTATGCAAGCGAAACATGAAAGTGGTTAAAGAATAACGAAAGTGGAATATACGCAGTGGAGGTACAATCGCTGAGAAGAATGGTTGATGAAACTTTGCGTGATAGAGTGGAGAATGAGGATATGGGAAGAATAAGCGAGTGTTGTGGATATAATTCGTTGCGTCTCATGGACGGGTAGCAGGGGCGCTTATTCGGGTATTTCATCGGAGAGTATAGTCATATTTTTAACTTGTGTTATTTTTACTTAATTATTAAATTGTCTTATTTTTCTTGTTTTTTAATTGTGTTGTTTAATTGTATTAATTTTTTAGTATTTTCTTAGTATTGCCCCAGAACGGATTTCGATCAAGTGGGGCAATATATTCCATTATGATGTTTTCATGTTATTTAAGTATGCAACATTTTGGAAATAAATAAAAAATTAGTTACGATTGTTTCGACATGTGGGACAAAAGGATGACAAAGAGAATGTATTATATTTATCTGAAAGAGGAGATGTGAGGAAACGTGAATGTCCGACAACCTCTTGACTTGATCACGTGGATAAAATCCTCAAACGAGCGTGTGTTTAGTAAAAGAAATCAACGTGCGTGTATGAGAACTTGTATAAATGTAGACGAAGTAAATGGATAGTGTAAGGATAGATCTATATGGCGTTCCGTTCTTAAAATACATGTGGATAACAGGACAATAAATAGTGGTAAAAAATGAGAATTTCAAAAAAATATTTATGTCTAACCTAAATAATCATGCAAGATGATTCCGAGAAATTTACTTATATATACAGTCCTTTATATAATAGGACTTCGTTTAAAAATGTTACTTGAATTGATGATACTAAACTAACAAATGTCTGACAATAAAGCTCATAATTTAACTGCTTATTAATCACTACGATCTAATTACTTATGCGGGTAGGTGCGGACGACTAATTGCAACCAATCAAATTAACTCAATAAAGTTCAAGATTGTAATTAATTTAATAGAACTCTATGCTTTATTCAATGCGACTACACCTGTTTTCGATACTTAACAATAATTAATTATTTACTCTCTTTTAACGTAATGGAAAACAAAAAAAACAACCGCGCAGCATTCCCTTGTAATTAGTTTTAATGTAAGTTGATATATCTACAACATACTATCTACCTCTTTTGTACCTACTTTAGTGCGATCATTATGATACTCTGATCTAGAATGTTTTCTATGTAGGTACACGTAAGAACAATAATAATGCTTTACAAACATTTGTTGCTAATTATTGTCTATATACATACCTAGCACTGTGGTGCGGTGTGATTGTGTGTAGGTACAGGTACAGAATAATAGGTATAATAAGTGAGTACCTACCTATACCTTCCTAGTTAGAACCTACTTTATATTGTAGATAATTGTAAGTATCTTCCTACTTGTTAGCTCTATATTACGCTATTGTAAATAATATGTGAAAAACTTATGCATTATTAAAGTAGAATAAATGTGGACTTAGTTTGCGGATGTTAGAGTAATTTACTATATTATCAAGTTTGGCTGAAAACTATAAAATTTCTATTTTTAATTTTATAAGTTTATAACGACAAAATTATGTGATATATGTATATTTTTCCAATTTAAACGAACAATCTTTCTTAAACGATGGAACGTGTAGAAAACAAAGTAGGTATATACAATTAATTATAGGTACGTATAATTATTTATCTAAAATCATTTACAAACCTCTATTTTATTAATGAACTTTAACGCAATTGGACTCATCTCATATATTTTCCCGATATTTTCATCAAATTTCTTTCTGCGAAAATCTTCTACTAAGTGATTTATTGTTTTTTTTATGATTCGCACGTTTGTAAGATATGTTTTCACAAAAAAAAAACAATTGAAGTAGATATATAAAAAAAACACATAAGTATCAGACTGCATGTAAGAGTATACGGCAAAAAGCTTTAAAAAATGGAGTATAATTGTGAATCTAGTTAACATTTCAATTTTCTTAATGTAAAGTCTGTAATAATTAAAAGTTATACTAGATTTATGAACTTTTAAATTATAATTTAATAAACTCCCTTTTGAAATTAATAATAAGTTACGAAAACTCATAAAATTATTAATAACTTTACAGTCGTTTTCAACTGTGACGATTTCGTTATTAAAATCTGTAAGATATGAATAATAACAAAGATCATTAATTTTCTTTAACTGCCCAGACGGTTCCATAGTAACCTATACCTGGAATATATATAATATTCAAGTTATTAAATTTGCATACATCGAATAGATTATAAAAAATAATATGCTTTTCACTCCACCCTAGCCTTGAACTTGCTACTGAATCATTATTATTTTCAAAGCACTTGCATTGGTGTTAATTTGTTGCATGTAAATTATTCCAATTACCCATTGGATTCAGAATGTCTAGTCAGATTTTTCTGTAACGTCGTTATAGTTGTAATATTCTTCACGTTTTCCTACTTTTTGGGCAGTTAATGTCGAAAAATGGTTTCTTACAGTTTGCATGAAATTTTATAGATATTATAATCGAAATTCGGGAAGGAATCTACCATATTAAAGACCCCCGTAGACTTATTTGATGTTTCGATTATGTGAACTGTTATTATATTTATATCCCTATAGCTGAAAATATAAATGATTTGGTCTTTCGTAGAAAACTAGTTCGCGGAAATGAAATCTATTAACTCGTCAATCAAATCATGTGTATTTCGCTTGGAATAAACAATTGTACCACGACCACGAAATATTTGATACTTACAAGAAATGATATAATCACATTATCATCATCATCGCCCTCAACGCTCCTCTCAGAAAATATAATCTACTACGCAGAAGACATAGAAATACTAGTATCTATTATGTAATTGGTAAACATTGAGGCTTCTCTTTGGATTCTGATTTGATAACGAGACCAATGTTTTTTTTATTTGCTAATAATATAAATTGCGGTACGATATTCAGTAACATAACCATTTTATTCGAGATTTCGTTTAACTTCTCCGAAATGGAAATAGACTTATTTACAATATTAAGCTACACAATTGTTTGAAAAGGATCTGAATTGACCAAATCTAAATATTGACATTATTAAAGATTCGTAGCTATGCCGGATTATCGGGAGCCGATTAATGTATGTACAAAAATTCTTTAAACTCAAATACCAACATGAGGTAGATGTTTGTATCGTATCTCTGTAAATTTTTATTAGATCTCTTTTACTCACACCTCTAATAACGAATGTTGAAGCGATTACATCTCTGAATACTATTACCAGTAGGTACGTACGTATCTATCTACTACATAGGTATTAGTCAATCATTCTATCTGAACACGTCTCGCCAAACTGGTCCCTTTGGTTAGACAGATAATGTATAGCAAAAAACAACGACATGCAGACGTCCAAAATAAGTCCTCGGAGCGTAGAATAATGCTATATTTCCACTTTTTATAGAGTGTCCAATAAAAACTGGAGTCAAACAAGTTCAATCATACCGCATATACTAGTTTAGTCAGCCAAATGCGAAAAAAATGATTCTCGATAGATAGATGGATGGTGGTTACAGCATCAACTGAGTGACTTCGTGCCGTCAAAGATCTTTTAAAATATAATTAATAGACATGCTATTGCCACGAAATGATATTGAAACAATAAGTAGATATCGCTTATTTTATGCTGATCGAAATCTAAGCCAAATGAGAATGACATGCATGACTGGAGTTACAGTTATATTTTTCTACAAATCTTCGGGCGTACTATTGACACAAAATAAGTAATAGAAAATAGATGATCTTACATCACAGTATAATATCTCTTGCTAAATTTGGAATGCCGTTTCCGATGCAATACCTAAACAGCGGGCGTAGATTTTAAATTAAATTTTTTGTGAGTTTTATAATTAACTTTGAAAGATAATTTGGTATCGTTCATTATAAGGGATTTTTCAATCATTCAATTTGCTTATTTTACAAGTTCATATCTTATTTGCAACCTGCTATATTTTTGTTCAACTTTTCATGTTTGGTATATTTATAAAGCTTTATTTACTTGAGTATATGTTTATCTATGGTACAAGATAAAAAAAATCGTTTCAACACTCTGCAAAATAACGAATAACCTTTTGAACTTTACCCTAGAGTGTTCTCACATAACATACCTGGTCAGAAGATGCGGTATTCATAAATGTTCACTTACAATATTAAGAAAGCTTAATCCCTCCTATACAAATAAAATCAACATTGATAAGTAATTTGATTTAAAAGTTACACCATATTTACGTAGAATCGCTTGTAAAGCGTTGTTAGCTCACTCTCGAAAACGAATACGTATAAAATGATTGCATAACTTACAAATAATGTGGGTAGTTAGCACGGTAATGTAACTTGTGTCCTGTATTGCATTATTCCACCCATACATTTTTCAGCTTGGTATAATAATTTGCTTATCTAAATTCCACATTCAATTCACAAATAAATTTAATGCGAAACAAAATTATGTATACACACACACACACACACACACACAATATATGTGTGAGTGTGTTTGCAGATTCTGCCTCAGAACAAACTCTGAGGTCTAACGAGACAATGAATTTCTTATTTCATATTTTTAGGACATGTGTTATTAGGAATAAGTGAAGTGTTATATTCGTTATACAGTTTTTTTGTAATAGTTAGGTATAATATTTTTGTAAATAAATAAAACACACATATTCTATACCTGCCTATATCTTACTCCATATCCAGGAAATGCTTGGTAAGTAAACACGTTGCGGGGTTCATCGATACCACAACAAGGTAAAAGAGATCTGAAAATGCTTTGCAGATGAGTCAACACAAAAGAAAAATACCAAATAGCAAACATAAGGCAACATTTTATTTAATGAACTTTAATGTAATTCATTTCCTTAAAGGTTTAAATTGTACTTTTACATAATCAAAGAATTTAAACTTAAAGATTTATATTGCATTAAAATTTAATTTGAAAAAAATCAGTAGCCTTTATAAGACAATGTTCAAAACACTCGTGGGTAATTAGAATTTTTAATAAACAACAATTTCTTATCGCAAAGAGATAAACAGTTTTCACAATTTTTGTACCTAATTCAACTACTTACCTACCTACATACTTGTCAAATGTTTTGTATATAACTGCACTTTCCTTTGATTATTAAATTAAAGACTTATATAGCAATGTCATTTTCTTCGTCAAGTCAACTATTATAGATGTGCAGAGTACCTACATACCTACAAGGATTTAATGATTTTGACGGATTGAAACAAATAATATGACGGAGAATATAGATTTCTTTGTGGCAAATACATTTTCGCCTACAAGGAAATCCACCTATAAACCTGGGAGAGAGAGAATGACATGTCAATGATCGATCTCGTTTTTGTGTGATCTTTTGCCTCAGGAAGACAATCATGGACACCACAAGTGTATCAGAGCAGAGAAAATGGAAACGGATAATTTTCTTCTATTTACGAGGATTTATTTGTTCTGATTTATGAAAGTGTGAAGAATGATGAAGAAAAAACTTTAAATGAATGTCTCAGTACGAGTGAAAGGAATTATTATAAGAACAATGAATGGAAGGTGGAATGTCTTAAAAAGTGTGTTAGAAGTGTGTACAAAAGATATATGCTTTCGAGCAACTGTAGGACATTGGTGATACATGGTGATATAATGATGTGAAAGAAGTTTAATGAAAGAATAAAAAAGACTTTTTGAGTATAAAATAGAATGATATAGTTGAAAAAAGGGCGTAAGAAAGCAATACACAAGGTATGCAAGAGGGGAGTGCGTGGAGTAGTGAAAACGAAGAAGAATGCTTAATTAAGAATGAAGAACGAGTCTGGTGGACTATCAACTCTAAAAAATATATAAAATTTAAAAAAATCTGCCTCTTATACCTTTGTATCTGCCCCTTGTTCCTTTGAAAAGGCCTTAGACTTGAATGTGAGATAAAGATTGGTGATGAATGATTGGTGTGATACTTAGGAAGTAGGTACCGAAACCTATGTATGCAAGCGGAACATGGACGTGATTGAAGAAGGATAAAAGTGGAATTAGTGTAGCGGAGATGCGATCACTGAGAAGAATGGTTGGTAAGACGTTATGTGATAGAGTGAGGAATGAAGATGTAAGAGGAATGAGAAGAGTGTTATGGATAAAATGTGTGTAAATAAATTATGATGCTTTGTTTATGTATAGCATATAGATGATAAAAGAATGACGAAGATTGAGTGTAAAATCTAAAAGAGGGAATGTAAAAAAGCACGAATGTCCAAGAATAACGTCACTTAATCTTGTGGATCAAATTTTCAATGTGGAAAAAAGTATGGTCGCGTGTTTAGTAGGAGAAATCAGCGAGCGGAAGTAGTGAAAACTAAAGAAGTAGGTAATAGGTCTATATGGCGTTCCATCCTCTCTCGGGACACGGCATGAAATTAAAAACAAATATGATATATTTTTTAACTGATATAAAAGTAATAAGGAGAAAATAAAAACCTTTATGAGTATATTTTCATATTGCGGTAATAACAAGGCACCGCAAAGAATTGTTTTATTGTCGATTGTTTACATTCGGCATTATACTACCGGTAGCAAATTGCATAAACACCTTAAATAAGAATCTCATGGAAAATCGTCAATGCTCATTCGAAACCGCGAAATGCACCAAAGTTAATTTATTACCACTTTATTTTTCACATTTCATTAATATTAAATCTCCTGCTAACTCACATTACATCCAAAATGATGGCTATAAAACTGAAAGGTACACGCAATGTTGTTTTTTATATTCCACAATAAAACCAACATATTGTTTTCGAAATTATATTTCAGTATGCATTTAAAAAAAGTAGCTAATTTAATTCGTTTCGAATTCATAAATACTTTTCTCTTGGTTAATGAAAATTTTAAATTACACTATTTTATGCGATTGTATTCACATGTAAGTTAATTATTTTTTTTTTATATTTATTTAGACTTTCACACGGCAGAGCCTTTTACATGTCTAATTAAAAGAAAATAAAAACAACAATAACATTTTGACAGGTGATGACAAAAATACAACTTATAGCAGAATGCACATAAACTGTCGAAGAAAAATTATACCTATATGTATTCCTGAATAAAACTTAATTTGTGGGTACATAATATTGTAAAATGAGTCTGTTATACTAATAATAAATAGCCAAAAGAAAATGTCAGGATTTTAGGTATGATGCAATATCGCATTTTACATGCAAAGTAAATGGGCGTAACTAAGATACAGCGAATAATTTTAATGCAAATCAACAATTCTTTCAAGATTTGAAACGTCCAATAATCAGACGTTATAATATTAATGAAAATATTCGTATGTCATCTTATAATAAGTCTTATGTAATCCCCGTAATGCAAGTTTCCAGTTCTCCGTTCCTCTATCTTAATCCCTCGCCAGAGGTCGCCAATGGATCGTAGCTCAACATTGCTGCTTGGATATCGTATATTAGGGAACCGGAAAGCCAATACTTAAGCAACACTGGCTACGCGTAGGTGCGATGACCTCAGTTTGCTAACGTGTGGATATTATACTAGATATTATTATGTTGTATTATCTATATTTATATAGATATAAAAATACTATTCATACTTACCACTTAAGATATTATTATTATATTCTATTATTATGTCAAATAAATCTAAAAGAATTCTTTCGCTGCTCTTTTTAATTCTTTGGTTGAATACAACTAGGTACATAACTGTTAACTGTTCGTATCTGGTATTTCACGTGATATTCTAAAATCGCACGATGCCGGCCGTGCTATGTATCGACCGAATCTAGCTTCTACTAACTTTTTTATCTAGTTGCTGACATCACCATCTATTCCTGAATACCTACCAGTTTAAAATATATTATACGTGCTTGTAAAAGATTATATTACCTACCTACATTATAACGAATTGGTAAAAGAATTCCGAAATATTACACAAAATACTTTCAAATGTATAGGTTCTACAATCTGGATAAAATTGCAAACAAATCACATCTTGATTATACATAGTACATAAGTTGATACGTACCTATTACTTAAGGTACCTATCTACTTTGATAGCCAAATGAAAAGGTTCGTAACCTTCATTTACTACAAGAAAGTGAAACAATCCGTTATCAAGAGATTTAAATAAAAAAGTTTTTCACTGAAGCGCTGCTCTTGTATTCTCCATAGATTCCAATAAATCTTCCTTCAACGTAGATATTTGCGATTTTCGGTAGATGTGAATTTTTAAAGTACCTAATCGTGTAAATATACCTACTGAAAGTTTATCAAAATATTACTATTGTTTTATAGAAAAGAAATCATAATGTACAGAATGTTAGAGATTATGAAAATAATATATAACTACAGAGGTGTGTATGTGTAAAGATATATACGTAGGTAAGAAGTTCAATGCAGAGAAAAGTTCATGTCAATGTGGATCGCATAAATAATTGCGCATTAACTCGGCGTGTGATCGCGTATTGGCCATGGCGATACACATATTTGTTGAAATTATTATTGTTTCATATTATAAAGTTGAAGGTACTACGCGAGCTGCATAAAATTTAAATAAGTTTATTTTATTTTCACATGTGATTCATTTTATTGCTGAAATTTACTTCGTACAGGAACGAATAAAAATAAATGTACTCACTTCAGCGATACACCGTTAGTTTTTGTATGACATTATATATTAATATCTTTAGTAGGGACACTGAGGTACTTTCTGTAAAAAGTAGGTAAAGTACCTTATAATATAACCGGTACTGTAATAAACTGAATATGTAGATTGAATTAAAGCATTCTACATACGTCATACATATGTACAGTTGTCCAGATTGCAGAAAATGCAAACGAATTGCGATACTAATAACTTGATAATACATATTATTCTCATTAATAATCTAGTGCCACTCTTTCGTTCCAACAACAAAATATCTTTATACATATGTAGGTACACCCTACGCAGAAAACATTGATTTCAATTTTATGAGTTTTATTTCGGACATATTTGGTCTTTTTCATATTTATTATATGTCAAATCAGAGTCTCGTTCGGATAGCGTACTGTGTGGTCGTGTGTTGTTACCCGCTTTCACCACTGGATCCAGATAAGACTTTTTATTTCATTTTGCAACAATTTTGTTATTTTTCATTTATTAATTAGTTAGACTGAAGGGTCATTTTTTTCAATATTGATCTAATCTTTATTATTTTATTTTTATTTTTTCACCAGTAGTTAGATATAATAACAACTGTATATATACACTAGTGTTAATAAGTCATATCCCTCTCTTTCTCTCATCATGGAACCACTTCCGGTTCCTCCGATTCCACCCGATCCGCCCGATAAAAAACGCAAGATAGCGAAGTCCAAAACGGACAAAAAATTTGATGTTGAATATACGGATACAAATCAGACATCAACCCCCTCTTCCAATCCTGGGACACAACCTCTCGTCACTCAGAATAATCCGAGTTGTGCTCCTACTCCCTATACCTCTGCCTCGATGATCATAGAAAACTCTTCGTCTTCTCCAACCAATTCCACAATACATAACGTTCGGCAACACTTCTATTCGGAAAAAACACGTGGTCCATTCATCGTCTATGTACAAAATACTGATTCCACCCCCATACACCCGATGGAATTTGGACGCTTCATCTATACAAAAAATTTACCTAATATAATAAATGGTACGATCAAAGGGGAAGGAAGATATAAGATATCTATGGAATTCACAAATAGTTTGTCAGCAAATAACTTTATTAAAAACTGTTTCTTGTTTTCGAATTCAAAATATAAAGCTTTTATTCCATCGTTTAATGTTAGCCGTATGGGAATTATAAGAGGCATATCCCCTAATATTTCTGACGATGAGATTATCTCATCAATCCGAACGTCCAACCCAAATGTCGGTGAAGTTATGAAAATTCGTCGCCTCAATTATAAAGATAGAACAGCCGACACCCCTACCTGGAAACCGTCAAACTCAATAGTGATTACGTTTGAGGGACAGATGCTTCCTAAGCGTATATTTATCTTCTATAATTCATTCCCAGTGGAGGTATACTTTTACCCCACCATTCAGTGCTACCGCTGCTGTAAATTCGGACATACCAAAGCTGTATGCAGATCTACGCCTAAATGCATTAACTGTGGAGGAAATCATTCGGTTGAAGAATGTACCTCTGCTTACAACAAATGCTTAAATTGTAAGGGAGATCACAAGGCAGTTAGCCTAACATGCCCAGAACTGGCCAGACAGAAAGCTATCAAATATTCGATGGCATCAGATAACATCTCATTCTTTCAAGCGTCAAAACTTCACCCACTTAGTGGTAAAACTTCATATGCCCAGGTCACCGCAAAGTCTACAAGTAGTTTCGCAGATCCTGATACTTTCGCGACTCCCTCCCCTAATACCTCATCTGCTACAACAAGTGATAATCATTCACAAAGGAAGACTATTTTCAAATATAGGGTTCCCTCTTCTCCTAGAACTCTGGGTTATGATAAGTCGGAACACAACAAGCACGTTTTCCTTCCCAACGGCTCCTCGTGGTCCTCAGCTCCTGATGGTTGTGTCATATCATCCAATACCCGACCAACTTCCCAAATGGATCTCTCAAGCTATGAAGATAGCATACAAAACAACCTTCACTCCGACAATAATAACTTTATCAGAGTGATGATAAACATGTTATTAGAACTATTAGAAGTTTTATCATCACAGAATATATTACCGTCCAACGCAGCTCTTTTAATTTCATCTTTAAAAACTTTCCTCTCTGAAAATGGACCCTCATCAATTTCAAAACAATGATTTTGCAATTCTACAATGGAACAGCCGCAGTGCTGTTTCAAAGAGAATTGAAATTATCCAAATGCTGAATCTATATAACATAAAAATTGCTGCCATTTCTGAAACGTGGTTTCCACCAATGTCTCACTATACAGTCCCTGGATACTCGATTGTTAGGGATGATAGATGTGATGGCAAAGGAGGAGCTGCCATTTTTATCCATTCAAGTTTACAATTCTCTCAAATACATTTACCACCCTCCCATTCAATGCAAATTGTTGCAGTGAATGTAGCAGATGTAACCTTCATTTCAACATATATTCCTCCAAAAGCTTCATTTCACCTATCATATTGGAATAGCATAACACCGCTGTTTAACAAGTCATTCATTGTTATGGGTGATTGCAATGCGCATTCATCTTCTTGGGGATGCGCATTCACAGATTCATCAGGAAATAATATCTTGGATTACTTGGATCTTCATAATCTATGCATATTAAATAATGGACAACCGACTAGGCTATCCTCCCCACGCCAACGCCCAAGTGCGGTGGATATTTCAATATGTACCCCCGATCTGGCACAGTCTTTAACCTGGAGTGTAATCGAGGACACGTTTTCAAGCGATCATTTCCCAATTTTGTTACACCTGGGCAAAATTTCCAACAACCTCCCTCCTAAACAGATTCCCCGAGGTTTTAATATTAAGAATGCCAATTGGGATGAATTCCATTCCGCTTTAAACTCCTGTGTTTCCCTCCTTAAAAATATTAAAACCGATTCAGATATTTCTCAGCAGGCTGACGAATTGAGACAAATGGTTGTTTCGGCAGCAGAAGCATCTATTCCTAAATTCCATAAATCCCCTGGAAAGCCATCAAATCCACCATGGTGGGATAGTGAGTGCTCCACGGTTGTTCAAAATCGCCGAAATGCAATACGAACTTATAAAAGAGATATGACATTTGATAACTTTATACTCGCAAAGCAGGCACAAGCGGTAGCTAAAAGAACTTTAAAAAGAAAAAAACGACAGGGTTGGCAAAATTTCTGTACAGCACTATCCCCAGATACCCCTTTGCCGGAAGTGTGGAAGTCTATTAAACGTTTTCGGGGAACATCAGCGACAAACGAAACGTTTCATGTCCTGGGTGATTGGATCTATGAATTCGCTAATAAACTAGCCCCTTCATATGTACCCCTAACCTCGGAGTTGCCGAGTGGTTATAATATCAATACTGTGGATTCATCGGAAATTTCAGGACCATTTTCACTAAACGAATTAAAGACGGCACTAGCGATGACAAAAAACTCGGCACCAGGGGAAGATCTCATCCCTTATTCTTTTATCCGAAGGTTTCCTGATCCACTTTTGATGCACCTCCTGAATATTTATAACAGTATCTTATCCTCCGGTATGGTCCCACCGCAGTGGAAGAAACAAATTATAGTCCCGATTCGTAAACCTGGAAAGGAACCGAACATAAGTGGTTCTTATAGGCCTATCGCACTATCATCATGCTTTTTGAAAATAATGGAAAGAATGATTAAGTTACGTTTGGAATGGTATTGCGAGAACAAACTCTGTCTACCTCCGTGGCAGTTCGGATTTAGGAAGGGTAAGTCATGTTTGGATGGTTTATCTGTGTTAACTACTGATGTTCAATTTGCATTTGCCAACCAATCTAACATTGTGGCAGCTTTCCTTGATATTAATAGTGCTTATGATGGAGTGGTTTTGACGTTGTTAAAATCTAAACTCATTAACATGGGAATTCCCACTAACATTTCGCTCCTGGTTTTCAATATTTTGACAGAACGGCAAATACTGGTAGAGACGCCTAAGGGTAAAATGGAAAGAAATATTTATAAGGGTCTACCTCAAGGCTCGGTCCTAAGTCCCATTCTGTTTAATATATACACTACAGAACTCCAAAACTTTTTACCAAGTGACTGTTCCATACTCCAGTATGCGGACGACTTCGTCATATATTCCAAACCTGAAAAAAGTATCTCTATAGCATCGTCTAAACTACAAATCTCCCTGAACATGCTGAACTTGTGGCTCAAGGAAAACGGTATGAGCTTATCACCACCAAAATGTCAAATAATGATATTCTCAAGGAAGCATAAGATTCCTGATTTATCCATATACATTGACGAATCACGCATACCGCTAAATGACACGGTGAAGTTTTTGGGAGTTTTTTTCCATAGGAAGCTTAATTGGAACACTAACATAGATCACGTAATTGCGAAATGTGAGAAGGGGATAAACGTATTGCGAGCCATATCCAGAGTATGGTGGGGATCACACCCCATAACCATGAAACTTCTATATATTACATTAGTGCGTAGTCATTTGGACTACGCATGCCAAATTATCGATCCCTTGCCTGACTACCTTAATACAAAACTGCAAAGAGTCCAATCTAAATGCCTGCGATTGATTCTGGGTGCAATGAAGTCATCGCCAATTGAAGCACTACAAATAGAATGTGCAGAAATGCCTCTGCGACTACGTAGAGACATTTTAACGTACAAATTTGTGCTAAAGAGAATAAATTGCACCACTCACCCAATATGTATTAATCTCAGGAACCTTACAGAATTATTTTCTCGTCAAAACCCATCATGTCCTAAATTTATGCCTAACATTGCAGTTATTTTTCAACTTATCACCTTTCTTAACCTCTCAGAAAGTGAAGATATGATCCCCATGTTCTCAATTCCAATAGATGCTATTACCTATCACCCTGAGATCATTGACGAGATAAATATTAACAAGACTAATACAAATTGCAGTAATACCATGGTCCAACAAATGTTCTCTTTCGAAATAATGCAAAGATGGCCCAATTCTGTTTTTCTATATACAGATGGATCTAAATACCCTCAGGTTGGCTGCGGAGCAGCTTTCCATATCCCTAACAAAAAAATCGAAGCAAAATTTATCTTACCCAGGGACTCCTCCGTTTATACAGCGGAATGCGTTGCCCTGGAAAGGGCAATAGATGCTTTGATTAATCTCTCCATTCCAAAAACCACTATCTTTAGCGACTCTCTAAGTCTAATTAAGAAACTTAATAATTACGGAAATTCGGATCCAAATGATGCGCTATTTTGGAATATTAAGCGATTATTATATGACGCAAACGTCAGGAATCTGCAAATCACAATAGTGTGGATCCCTTCGCATGTGGGAATCGCGGGGAACGAAAGGGCCGATCAACTTGCGAAGGAGGCGTGCCTTGACGGGACGCTACCCTCAGATTTGGGAAATTCTCTGGGAAATCTTGTTACTAAGTTCAAGGAAAATATTAGACAAAAATGGTTTGATTCTTGGCAGTCGTCTAGTAAGGGTGCCCACTACAAAATCATACAGAGTTCTATTCCAGCAAGCCCATGGTACGCCAAAGGGAAATTTTCGAAATTAGAAATTTCTTTACTCTGCAGATTGCGAATTGGTCACTGTTCAATTGCCTCCCACCTATATAAAATTAATGTCATTGATTCCCCAGAGTGTAAGTGTGGTAATGAACAGGAGACGATTGACCACGTTTTGTTTGAATGCCCATTACTAAATCGAGAACAATTTATGGAAGAGATAAATAATACATGTAAGACTCTACCAGTAAACGCAACATTTATTTTGGGGTTAAACGATTATTACATTAACAAAAGCGTTGCGAAATTCCTCATTTCGAATGAAAAATTTATTTGAAAATCCGTTCCCCGATATACAGTGGTACGAACGTACCTATGTTGTTTTGGTTAACACGATACTCATAGCACAACTGTCCCGTAAGATGATTCGCCCCGCTTTGTCCGACCGTGGAAACGGTAGAGTGTGAATGCATACGTGAGTGCACTCAGCTCGGTTTCTGTTGGAAGGTCCTGCTGCACGTGGAGTTGATGTGCATAGTGGAAGTTTTTGTTATTGGTGTTGAATATTGTTTTGCAGGAACATAATAATATTGCGATGGTGGTGTACTGATTAGTAATGGATATGATATAAGTTTTAAACTAATCATATAGAGTGTATTCGTGGCTAAATCACTCATATATTGGGTGGAATGCCGTTAATAAAATTAAAAAAAAAAAAAAAAAAATATGTCAAATCACTCATTCATTTGTCTCTCATTGTTCTTCTTTCAGAACGTTTTGTGTAGATTTAGTTGACATCCAATGATATTTTATTTGTCACAAGGAGATAATAATAATGGAAATTTTATCCAATCCCAAAGGCAAATGATCAATCCTCGCAAAATGTTGCAATGCCAACTCAGTGGGGTGATTTCCCTAAAGAAAGTACAGGTACATAGAAAATATATTTCATAACTGCTCGTTTTGTTATGGTAAAGGGTAGTCCGACCATTGAGTTTTTTTGTACTGCGAAGTATATTGACAAAAACCAAAATCTGTTTACAATGTCATAATGTTTTACAACCCAACCATACTTTCATTACAGATTACCAAAGCTCTGTTATGTGAGGTCTGCTTCATGAATGTGATGTACCTAAACATATGAAATGTCAAGCTTACCAACTTTTAATCGCTTGTTACTTAAAACTAGTACTACATTGAACTTGATATTTTAATTAAACTGTAATTTATCCTCGAATTACAGTTAGCCAATAGAAAGTTGTACTTCAAAATAGTTTTTCACATCTCTATAGCAGAACTTAATGTAATATAAATACTGCCATTGATTGTTTTTCATTAACAAGAAAATGAATGTGTGTGCTTTCAACTACCAAATACAATGAGTAAAATATTGAAAAACTAAGTAGTAGATGGGAGTTTCCACTCTCGTATTCATGAAATCAAAATTTCAACAATAAGAGATAAAAAAAACTAGTTGATATTTTATCAAGTATTGCTGTTATATGAAATTCTGTAACAACAATAATATGTAAGTATTAGACTAGACAAGAAAACCGGAAATTTTAAAGCTAAGACATCAGCTGAATTTAATTATAATATTAGAACTACACATAAACCAATGCCTAGTTATAGGCGTATGAAATTGTTTTGCTCACCACCAGGCCACTAGATGGCAGTAGTAGTTTGATTTTAACAATAATATAAGAATTTCTTATTTTCACTTGCTGAACCCTTACCTTTATTAACAATATTCAGGCGGTGCAGATATTTTCAAATAATATTCCGATTGATTAAGTAGGTACTCAATATTCTGTGACCTCTCATTAATATACTGATTTCTTTTTTGAGTATACAAAAGTACAAAAGATAAAAAAACTCTTCTTAAAAATAAATATTAAACTAAATTAGTGTTCAATTTGTAGATAATTATGAGAAAGAAATGTGTTCTGAAGTACAAAATAATTATTAAATTATTCCTTTTCTATAAGACTATGCCAACAAATACCTAGTTTATTTTTGCTCAGAATCATGTTGTTTTAAAAAAAAAATAGAAGTTATTTTTCTTACAAATACTAACTTTTCTATACAGTGTATGAGAAACTTACAAATATGAATATGAAGCATAATATGTATAGTTCAATTTAGAATCTATGAACATGGTATACAATATAATGTGTATAATGGATGTGTCATTTATGTACAAATACCTACCTGCGGCGTACCATCCATACATGCTATAATAATTTTAAAAAAACTATGTAAAATACAGTATTGTGCTACGGTTGTGACACATTTTTTCAAATTAAAAGGTCATGTTTAGTTTGCATCTAAATATTTTTTTTTTTTTTTTTTTTTTTTTTTTTTATTTATTTATTTCAAACTTAAAGTTACAGCTTATATAACATAATAAACGAAAAAATAATAGTGCAAAATTAAAGCCAATTACAACTTAAGTTATATAATACAAAATGTTAGTTAAAAAACAAATTATATAAAACAGTTATTAAAATTATTATGATGAAAGATTATAAGATAAATGTATATTTAAAAAAGTACATGTTTAAGAATATGAAAATAAAGAAGAAAAGCTATGAGATAAATTCAATTACATGTGAGCATTTTAGGATTGAGGGGAAAGGAAAAGGGAAGGGAATGATTTTGTTAAAAGATCTGAGTAACTTGAGTAAAAGTAAATTAATTTATGAGGATGTACTATGCATACAATAATTATTTATGTTAATTTTATATAAGATATATTATATTTTATTCTAAAGCTGTGTACTGATTTGCGTCCTCAATATTGCATATTAATGTATTATTTTGTACATACAATCATATTTCACTTTGATTCAATTTTTATTAACTTTTTGATGTCCGATTGAGCTGAAATTTTGTGTTCATATCGATGCTATATAACGGTATAAACTATTCATGATTTTATTTCTGAATATGCAGTAAAACATAAATTATCAATTATGGATTAATTTGAGTTTGAGATATGTTATAAAAGGAAATACACTTGCGTAGTTTTCAAAATATAGATTCATTTTCTTGATCGCTTACGCTTTTGTGTAGCGTTCTTATTTATCGGTACAAAAAAATCTAAATACTTTTGATTTGTCGATTAGAATCATAGATAATTTTTGTATATCTTGAAATAAGACGTAGATACTTGAATAATATAAGTTTTAATAATATGCACTTTTGCATATTTTATTATTATCAAAACTATCTAATCGTTGGCGAGTGATTTGTTAGTTCATTTGTGCAAAGCATGACCGATGTGAAAAATCTAGTCCCGGCACTGATACCTACATATTAATAGTAACACGGTTACCATTAACCACATCATTGTATTGGTAATAGGTAGTTTAGTAGTTTGTGTACATAATAAATACTATAATTATTATGTTCATATTAAATAATAGGTGTCGCTTATGTCACAGACTTCACAATGATGACGAATGTTACCTATTATTGTATTTACGTTATTATACTATTGATTAACTTTATATTTTATTGATATAGGGAGATATTATGATGTCCTTGGCGCCAACGTTATTAAATAAAATCAAAACCACGATTTGATTACACATCAGATTTGCTAAGCTATGTGACAAATGGGTGACCCAAAAACAGACTAGAAACATTAGATTATTGCTGCATATTGCTTAAGAAATTCTGATTTATGTGGATTTCCTTTGAGTTTACAAAGTATCATCATATTAAAATTGATTTCTAACAACTCTAATTAACAATTTAATTTTATTGAATTTATGCAGAGAAGGACCAATAATTTAAGTTTTGTTATTTATAATATTTTGTGATCTAGTTTCGGCATACAAAA
Source organism: Athripsodes cinereus (assembly GCA_947579605.1). NCBI lineage: Eukaryota > Metazoa > Arthropoda > Insecta > Trichoptera > Leptoceridae > Athripsodes > Athripsodes cinereus. The sequence continues at coordinate 14,374,442 of OX388329.1, forward strand.
TCAATAGGTATATATTTTTTAAACTTATAAAACTTACGTTATTTATGTGTCTCTACAAATAATAATATGGATATAAACGACAATTCACTAAAAAACATGTTTATATTTTTTGTCTTCAATCGTATCGAGTAGGTAATAGAATTATTTGAAATTTTTGATAACAAAAATAATTAAATGAAAGCTCATAGCTCTAAAATAGTGTTTGTAAAATTTTAGGTGTATAATCTGTAAGCCTCTCAGTGTAACCGACTGGGTATTTTTTTTTTTAATTTTAATAAATAAAATATAAAAATATATTATTATATTTTATTTATTAAAATTAAAAATGGATTTCCACAGCGTAAACACAAAAACTCTTGAATTATTTTTTTTTGTTAGATTTATCTTTCATGCTCCTTTCAACTCTTGTAAACTCGTGAATATTCGAAGTCTCAAAATCTCTATATAATCAGACCTCATCGACTCATCTCTCATCAGGGTTATATCCCAGATTCAAAAATTCTAAAATACTGCTTGCCACTAGAAATTCTCTGCTGACACAAACTTATGTTACAAATTATTATGGCGAATTCGATCTCTCCGTTTCACATTATTGCAACATTCGATCGTTGCTAAAAATATAAGAACAAGAAACATAAAAATCTCAGGCACGCGATGTCCATTTAAATTATTTTACGATATTATGTTATAACAGCAAATTGTCGCACGACAATTAGCTGTTATAATGACAGTGATAGATAATACAAAACAGGTATCTGAATAGCCGAATAATTTTAGTATAATGTGAGACAACAGAGACCAAATGAAATCATAATATTGTATCCGTAATGTTAATAGAACAATGTCAAGTATGTGTAGATATAGATTACGTCATATTATGAATTATGACTAAATGGATGAAACTTGAGTAGGTATCTTATATTAAATTATCTACATGCAAGCTAAACAAACATTACCTAATAGATATATATTTTCCATGTGATTTGAATCATCAAAAGCAAAATAAAATTGAAACTGTTCATCATAATGTACATACATTCATTGAACTGTTTTCGTATGACACTATTACGAATACCTTTTTTCTCATAGCCTTTGAGTTTGGATAAATGATTTATATTAATTTAAAAATTAAATTAAGAACTCTACTCACTGGTCCAACGACAAATCGCAATGATTATTATTATATAACTGGTTACATTGGAGGTGAGCCATAAAATGCTATAACGGACTTGAGCCGCCCTACATTTTTTCAGTTCCCCAACGTTATGTATGTAGGTAGGTATATAATATAATCGTGTAGGTAAATCGCTATCGATATATATGGCAACACTCTATCAGCAGGAAATTATATTCATACATCGATGAGTATTATAATATACCTACTAGGTCGGTAATTCTCATATGTATATCATTCGTGATATCAATACATATTATTTATACTTTCAAGCTTTTGTAACATGCGCAACCGCAATAGGTACAAATATGCTAATTTCGGACTAATAGTGATTTTTTTTAAATATTTTGTTTTTACGATAATCATTGTATAAGATAACATTCAGTAGTATATATTTATTTTTCGATTATGTTGCCCTAAATACCTCACAAACGAGAGTTCGTTGTATTCCATCGTGCTAATATATTTCAATAATATATACCTACTTATATTGGAGGGCATGTGAGAGAGAAGACGGGGAGTTGGCAGAAAGCATATGTCCTGGATGCGCAACATTAGAGAGTGGACCGGAATGAGGACGGATGACCTGTTCAGAGCAGCACAGGACAGCGAGGTTTTCGCTGGAGTGATCGCCAACATCGGGGGGACCTGATATGCCATAGGAAGAAGAAGAAGAAATATATATATCAAATCACATTACAATAAAGTCCTTTACCATGTATTTTTCATTGCAAAAGGTCGTGATACAATATTTTATCCTAGGTTATATAATATAATGCTATCAGAAGTTTTCTGAAAAGATAATTAAATTTAACAAAAAAGAGCACTGATTTTTAATTTCTATGAAACCCAATAGTCGTTATATACTACTTAAATAATATATGGCCCTGAGCCTTATTAATTGGTCCAACAAATAGTGACGTCAAAGGCGAAAAAGAAAAGCAATGTGCCTAAACGAGAATAATAAAATATTGGTTATGAAATAATACTTATGTTTGATGTAAAATATAATATAGCATTAGAGTTTTTTCCTTTAACGTTTCACCATTTAATCGTTATTATTCACAAAAACATAACGTATCAACGATTAGTGACATTAATTGCATAATTAAACAACTTATTAATTTCACATTTATTCAATGACAGTCAATGTTTATTATAGCGACAGATTGTAGGTAGGTACATATTCATTTCTTCTTCTTCTAGACGGGCTTTAACTTGCTAATGTTCCCCCCTGCGACCTTGTTTTTCAACAATTCTCATATCTCATTGATGGCCTTCATTGGTGGAAAATCTGAACGAATGTAACTTAATTGTGATTTATTTCACTAAGTAATAATATATGAAATAGTTCATAGGTACATTTACTGAAAGCGAGATACCAATATAAATTACAAATACCATAATTTTGTGTACTTTTATTATGTTATCAATAATTTACGGATATTTGATATGAAATGTAACTTTTATATGATATCTACCACCTTTTGTTCAATCATATATATCTAATGCTCTTTATGAAAATTCGTATCAACGCTGGTAAAACGGAGTACATATGTAATAGTACATGCACGAGTACTCACCCCCACTAATGGTTGGTAATTCCCAGATATCTCAGGTTAGCAAATTCAGGTACCTGGGAGCAACCATAACGCCATGCAGAGGGTGATCTCCGGTCGGAATTACAAATCCGCATAGGAGCTGCTAGCAGGGCTTTCAATAACATGAACAAAGTTTGGAAGGCGTATGGACTCAGTATCAGGACAAAATGTCGCTTTTTCAATGCGTGCATCATCCCAATCCTTCTATATGGCTGTGAGTCTTGGCACTTAACCAAGTCTCAAGAGCGGAAGATACTAAGCTTTGAAAACAAGTGTCTTAGAAGGATTTTGGATGTCAAATGGTATGAACATGTTACAAATGATGTTGTGCGCCGGCGCACCCAGCAGAGACCTGTAATCTCCGTAATACAGGAGAGACGATGGTCCTGGCTGGGACATGTTTTGAGAATGCCCAATGATAGTTGGCCAAAAAGAGCACTGTTCTTCTGTCCGCAAGGGTTCCGTCGGCCCGGGCGTCCATCTTTCACAATACATCGTTCCTATGACAAAGATATCAGAGCGCAGGGAATGTCGTGGAAAGAGGTGACGCAATTGGCGCAGAGACGCTCTGAATGGAGGAGGCTGGTTTCTGCCCTGTGCTCCCGAGAGGAGCGTTGAGAGCGAGATGATGATGATGATATATCTAATATCGTAATGAGTAACAATTAGTAACAATAACATAACAACAGTAGGTACCTACATAAATTTTAAACTTCAGTTTAAAGCAAGTAACGTTCAAAAACAAGTTTCTTTTATCAAGGGTTATCATAAAGAGATAAGGAAAAATCTACATGTCACTACGACTAAACAAGTAGACGGTAATTACATGTTATTACCTATAAGTAGGTAGTTGTTTAATGAAACACCTTAGTAATGATAATATAGGCACTTGTATAACATGTCGTATAGACGAACAGCTGATGCCCTCAAGTACCTACCCATGTGCATTCTATTTAGAATGTTGTTTTCGTTTTCATTCCACGTGTAAAAGAAGAGTAACCTTCATTTGGTTGATATGTAATAATAATAAAAATGCATCTAACAGGTTACTGCCTGATGCAGGAGAAAGCAATCATTTTATCTAATAGGAAATGAATAAATTATTGTTTGATGCGATAACTCAAGTAGTCGAACAAGTACAATTTTAATACCCTGATTCAAACATTATTTTAAGTACACCCACAGTCAAATAGTATTACATAAACAAATATATACTTTGTTCCTAGAGATAAAAAAAAAGTTGGTAAAAAAAACACTATTTTTTTATTCCCAGGGCACACGATTCCTATGATGACGATATCAGAGAAAGAGTTGCGCAATTGACTCAAAATTGGAGTGATTGCTTATACTTATAAGGATTGGATTTCTTCATGATTTAATCCTGATGTCATATTACCAGTAAACTTCTAGAACTATACAACATTAGATGAGAAAATATAATAAAACAACAATGTGAACATTATTAAAGCAAGTACCTATTGCGAGTAATGGTAGAAATACAACACAATGTTATAATAATCTTTTAAGTCAAATCGATAAACAACATTAAAAGTTGGTATCTAATGTAATAGACAGTACATACCAATCAAATTATAAAGTAAACCAACCAAGATAGAGTTTTTAAAATTGAAGATAACCTAAAAAATAGTTTTGGTGTCATAATCGGGAACATGATAAATTATCGTTTGGAATATTATTTTGTATAGTTTTAGTGTGATGCTTATTCTACTTTCATATCAGATATAACCCAGATTTACTTTGTGTAGGTCCATTTGTAACACTACTTTATCATAGTTTTATTATGTACCTACCAATGTATTTATTTTACATTATTGTTTGTATTGTTAATAGGTGAAATACCAACGTTTCACTTTGACCGAAGTCGTGAAATGAATCATTTTTGATAATTAAAAATATTACAAATATATTGATAAGTATTAGTTTCTAGTTAAACCGACAAGAACTTTTATTTCTTTAATATTATAATTGTTTTCCATTGTTCTTAGGTTTCATCAATATATTTTGTAGTCCATAATGTGATACTTTGATAGTCTTTTACTAATGGATCTATAATTAAATTGTTACACAAATATTTTGTACACAAATACTGTTTTCAATAAAAAAAAAATGCAGTGGAAGTCTTTCTACCTATTGATAATCACATCAAAAGCAAAACTTCGGTATGTTGATGTAAAATTGAACCTTACATAATCGGGTTTTCTTTAAATGAAAATGGATTTTATCGAAGTAATATAATAATAATAATAATAATCTTTATTGCACAAAATTAGTATACAAAGAATAAAAAAAAAACATGACAACATTACCACTGAACACATAATTTTGTGCAATGGGCGAGTTTATCGCTGAAGCGCAATATCTTCCAACTAACCCATTAAACAAAAAAAAAACAATTCATAAAATAATAATAATATATAAATAAATAAAATAATTTAAGATATATAGATAACTAAATACATAGGTATACCAAAATAAATTTACACATAGAATAAGCTACTTAAAATACAGACAACATCGGATAAGCGACACGACACAGATGTTGAGTAGGGAGGGATGGGATAGAGTGGAAGGGATGGGGTAGGACTGCTCATCGTGTTTGGATACACGAAAAAAAAAATATCTTGAAAACCCTGGTAATATTTACACATGTAAACGCAACAGAAGACGAGCGACCATTAACCTCCTTCTTGAAAGTATAAAAAGAACTGCAAGTGCGAGTTCTTTGAGGCAGCTGGTTCCACAACCTAGCACCATGAACTGAAAAAGAATCGGTGTAATAATAAGGTTATACCAAGTGGTCATGGGCACGTAATGTTACTAGATTCAAAGATCAAAGATGGGCAAAAGAGGTTGAGTAGTGGAAACCTCATGAAGATAAAAAGAAGTATAGGAAGACCTCCTATACGATGGTCTGACGACATTAGCAGAGTTGATGGTGACTGGTTGAAGATGCCTAAGGAAAGAGATGCCTGGATTCATATAAGGGAGGCTTAGATATATTCAGCAGTGGACAGGAAAAGCTGTATTGGTAAGTAAAGCATGTAAAATAATACTTTTATAAATAGAGTTCAAAAATCATATATATCACATTTTCTATTTGTTAGTTCAGTTATACAGTTGATTCACGAGTTAGCGACCAAAAGGTATATGGCTAAGCAGTAAAAAAAATATTACCTATGTAGGTATGAAGGAAGTAATTTTGTATGAGCTGTAAAATTACATTGGCTCTTAATAGGTAAGTAGATTACTGCGATGACCTGTAAGTAATAAACAACATTGTTCTCAAGTTTAAATAACATATTAACATATTTAAAATATTATTAAGTATTTAGAAAACACTTTAAATGTTGAAAATATTACTTATTAATATCTTATCCCCAATCTTCATAGTCCAACATTTCACACGAGTCTCGTTCGGATAGCGTACTGTGTGGTCGTGTGTTGTTACCCGCTTTCACCACTGGATCCAGATAAGACTTTTATTTCATTTTGCAACAATTTTGTTATTTTTCATTTATTAATTAGTTAGACTGAAGGGTCAGTTTTTTCAATATTGATCTAATCTTTATTATTTTATTTTTATTTTTTCACCAGTAGTTAGATATAATAACAACTGTATATATACACTAGTGTTAAGTCATATCCCTCTCTTTCTCTCATCATGGAACCACTTCCGGTTCCTCCGATTCCACCCGATCCGCCCGATAAAAAACGCAAGATAGCGAAGTCCAAAACGGACAAAAAATTTGATGTTGAATATACGGATACAAATCAGACATCAACCCCCTCTCCCAATCCTGGGACACAACCTCTCGTCACTCAGAATAATCTGAGTTGTGCTCCTACTCCCTCTACCTCTGCCTCGATGATCATAGAAAACTCTTCGTCTTCTCCAACCAATTCCACAATACATAACGTTCGGCAACACTTCTATTCGGAAAAAACACGTGGTCCATTCATCGTCTATGTACAAAATACTGATTCCACCCCCATACACCCGATGGAATTTGGACGCTTCATCTATACAAAAAATTTACCTAACATAATAAATGGTACGATCAAAGGGGAAGGAAGATATAAGATATCTATGGAATTCACAAATAGTTTGTCAGCAAATAACTTTATTAAAAACTGTTTCTTGTTTTCGAATTCAAAATATAAAGCTTTTATTCCATCGTTTAATGTTAGCCGTATGGGAATTATAAGAGGCATATCCCCTAATATTTCTGACGATGAGATTATCTCATCAATCCGAACGTCCAACCCAAATGTCGGTGACGTTATGAAAATTCGTCGCCTCAATTATAAAGATAGAACAGCCGACACCCCTACCTGGAAACCGTCAAACTCAATAGTGATTACGTTTGAGGGACAGATGCTTCCTAAGCGTATATTTATCTTCTATAATTCATTCCCAGTGGAGGTATACTTTTACCCCACCATTCAGTGCTACCGCTGCTGTAAATTCGGACATACCAAAGCTGTATGCAGATCTACGCCTAAATGCATTAACTGTGGAGGAAATCATTCGGTAGAAGAATGTACTTCTGCTTACAACAAATGCTTAAATTGTAAGGGAGATCACAAGGCAGTTAGCCTAACATGCCCAGAACTGGCCAGACAGAAAGCTATCAAATATTCGATGGCATCAGATAACATCTCATTCTTTCAAGCTTCAAAACTTCACCCACTTAGTGATAAAACTTCATATGCCCAGGTCACCGCAAAGTCTACAAGTAGTTTCGCAGAACCTGATACTTTCGCGACTCCCTCCCCTAATACCTCATCTGCTACGACAAGTGATAATCATTCACAAAGGAAGACTATTTTCAAATATAGGGTTCCCTCTTCTCCTAGAACTCTGGGTTATGATAAGTCGGAACACAACAAGCACGTTTTCCTTCCCAACGGCTCCTCGTGGTCCTCAGCTCCTGATGGTTGTGTCATATCATCCAATACCCGACCAACTTCCCAAATGGATCTCTCAAGCTATGAAGATAGCATACAAAACAACCTTCACTCCGACAATAATAACTTTATCAGAGTGATGATAAACATGTTATTAGAAGTTTTATCATCACAGAATATATTACCGTCCAACGCAGCTCTTTTAATTTCATCTTTAAAAACTTTCCTCTCTGAAAATGGACCCTCATCAATTTCAAAACAATGATTTTGCAATTCTACAATGGAACAGCCGCAGTGCTGTTTCAAAGAGAATTGAAATTCTCCAAATGCTGAATCTATATAACGTAAAAATTGCTGCCATTTCTGAAACGTGGTTTCCACCAATGTCTCACTATACAGTCCCTGGATACTCGATTGTTAGGGATGATAGGTGTGATGGCAAAGGAGGAGCTGCCATTTTTATCCATTCAAGTTTACAATTCTCCCAAATACATTTACCACCCTCCCATTCAATGCAAATTGTTGCAGTGAATGTAGCAGGTGTAACCTTCATTTCAACATATATTCCTCCAAAAGCTTCATTTCACCTATCATATTGGAATAGCATAACACCACTGTTTAACAAGTCATTCATTGTTATGGGTGATTGCAATGCGCATTCATCTTCTTGGGGATGCGCATTCACAGATTCATCAGGAAATAATATCTTGGATTACTTGGATCTTCATAATCTATGCATATTGAATAATGGACAACCGACTAGGCTATCCTCCCCACGCCAACGCCCAAGTGCGGTGGATATTTCAATATGTACCCCCGATCTGGCACAGTCTTTAACCTGGAGTGTAATCGAGGACACGTTTTCAAGCGATCATTTCCCAATTTTGCTACACCTGGGCAAAATTTCCAACAAACTCCCTCCTAAACAGATTCCCCGAGGTTTTAATATTAAGAATGCCAATTGGGATGAATTCCATTCCGCTTTAAACTCCTGTGCTTCCCAACTTAAAAATATTAAAACCGATTCAGATATTTCTCAGCAGGCTGACGAATTGAGACAAATGGTTGTTTCGGCAGCAGAAGCATCTATTCCTAAATTCCATAAATCCCCTGGAAAGCCATCAAATCCACCATGGTGGGATAGTGAGTGCTCCACGGTTGTTCAAAATCGCCGAAATGCAATACGAACTTATAAAAGAGATATGACATTTGATAACTTTATACTCGCAAAGCAGGCACAAGCGGTAGCTAAAAGAACTTTAAAAAGAAAAAAACGACAGGGTTGGCAAAATTTCTGTACAGCACTATCCCCAGATACCCCTTTGCCGGAAGTGTGGAAGTCTATTAAACGATTTCGGGGAACATCAGCGACAAACGAAACGTTTCATGTCCTGGGTGATTGGATCTATGAATTCGCTAATAAACTAGCCCCTTCATATGTACCCCTAGCCTCGGAGTTGCCGAGTGGTTATAATATCAATACTGTGGATTCATCGGAAATTTCAGGACCATTTTCACTAAACGAATTAAAGACGGCACTAGCGATGACAAAAAACTCGGCACCAGGGGAAGATCTCATCCCTTATTCTTTTATCCGAAGGTTTCCTGATCCACTTTTGATGCACCTCCTGAATATTTATAACAGTATCTTATCCTCCGGTATGGTCCCACCGCAGTGGAAGAAACAAATTATAGTCCCGATTCGTAAACCTGGAAAGGAACCGAACATAAGTGGTTCTTATAGGCCTATCGCACTATCATCATGTTTTTTGAAAATAATGGAAAGAATGATTAAGTTACGTTTGGAATGGTATTGCGAGAACAAACTCTGTCTACCTCCGTGGCAGTTCGGATTTAGGAAGGGTAAGTCATGTTTGGATGGTTTATCTGTGTTAACTACTGATGTTCAATTTGCATTTGCCAACCAATCTAACATTGTGGCAGCTTTCCTTGATATTAATAGTGCTTATGATGGAGTGGTTTTGACGTTGTTAAAATCTAAACTTATTAACATGGGAATTCCCCCTAACATTTCGCTCCTGGTTTTCAATATTATGACAGAACGGCAAATACTGATAGAGACGCCTAAGGGTAAAATGGAAAGAAATATTTATAAGGGTCTACCTCAAGGCTCGGTCCTAAGTCCCATTCTGTTTAATATATACACTACAGAACTCCAAAACTTTTTACCAAGTGACTGTTCCATACTCCAGTATGCGGACGACTTCGTCATATATTCCAAACCTGAAAAAAGTATCTCTATAGCATCGTCTAAACTACAAATCTCCCTGAACATGCTGAACTTGTGGCTCAAGGAAAACGGTATGAGCTTATCACCACCAAAATGTCAAATAATGATATTCTCAAGGAAGCATAAGATTCCTGATTTATCCATATACATTGACGAATCACGCATACCGCTGAATGACACGGTGAAGTTTTTGGGAGTTTTTTTCCATAGGAAGCTTAATTGGAACACTAACATAGATCACGTAATTGCGAAATGTGAGAAGGGGATAAACGTATTGCGAGCCATATCCAGAGTATGGTGGGGATCACACCCCATAACCATGAAACTTCTATATATTACATTAGTGCGTAGTCATTTGGACTACGCATGCCAAATTATCGATCCCTTGCCTGACTACCTCAATACAAAACTGCAAAGAGTCCAATCTAAATGCCTGCGATTGATTCTGGGTGCAATGAAGTCATCGCCAATTGAAGCACTACAAATAGAATGTGCAGAAATGCCTCTGCGACTACGTAGAGACATTTTAACGTACAAATTTGTGCTAAAGAGAATAAATTGCACCACTCACCCAATATTTATTAATCTCAGGAACCTTACAAAATTATTTTCTCGTCAAAACCCATCATGTCCTAAAATTATGCCTAACATTGCAGTTATTTTTCAACTTATAACCTTTCTTAACCTCTCAGAAAGTGAAGATATGATCCCCATGTTCTCAATTCCAATAGATGCTATTACCTATCACCCTGAGATCATTGACGAGATAAATATTAACAAGACTAATACAAATTGCAGTAATACCATGGTCCAACAAATGTTCTCTTTCGAAATAATGCAAAGATGGCCCAATTCTGTTTTTCTATACACAGATGGATCTAAATACCCTCAGGTTGGCTGCGGAGCAGCTTTCCATATCCCTAACAAAAAAATCGAAGCAAAATTTATCTTACCCAGGGACTCCTCCGTTTTTACAGCGGAATGCGTTGCCCTGGAAAGGGCAATAGATGCTCTAATCAATCTCTCCATTCCAAAAACCACTATCTTTAGCGACTCTCTAAGTCTGATTAAGAAACTTAATAATTACGGAAATTCGGATCCAAATGATGCGCTATTTTGGAATATTAAGCGATTATTATATGACGCAAACGTCAGGAATCTGCAAATCACAATAGTGTGGATCCCTTCGCATGTGGGAATCGCGGGGAATGAAAGGGCCGATCAACTTGCGAAGGAGGCGTGCCTTGACGGGACGCTATCCTCAGATTTGGGAAATTCTCTGGGAAATCTTGTTACTAAGTTCAAGGAAAATATTAGACAAAAATGGTTTGATTCTTGGCAGTCGTCTAGTAAGGGTGCCCACTACAAAATCATACAGAGTTCTATTCCAGCAAGCCCATGGTACGCCAAAGGGAAATTTTCGAAATTAGAAATTTCTTTACTCTGCAGATTGCGAATTGGTCACTGTTCAATTGCCTCCCACCTATATAAAATTAATGTCATTGATTCCCCAGAGTGTAAGTGTGGTAATGAACAGGAGACGATTGACCACGTTTTGTTTGAATGCCCATTACTAAATCGAGAACAATTTATGGAAGAAATAAATAATACATGTAAGACTCTACCAGTAAACGCAACATTTATTTTGGGGTTAAACGATTATTACATTAACAAAAGCGTTGCAAAATTCCTCATTTCGAATGAAAAATTTATTTGAAAATCTGTTCCCCGATACACAGTGGTAGGTACGTACCTATGTTGTTTTGGTTAACACGATACTCATAGCACAACTGTCCCGTAAGATGATTCGCCCCGCTATGTCCGACCGTGGAAACGGTAGAGTGTGAATGCATACGTGAGTGCACTCAGCTCGGTTTCTGTTGGAAGATCCTGCTGCACGTGGAGTTGATGTGCATAGTAGAAGTTTTTATTGTTGGTGTTGAATATTGTTTTGCAGGAACATAATAATATTGCGATGGTGGTGTACTGATTAGTAATGGATATGATATAAGTTTTAAACTAATCATATAGAGTGTATTCGTGGCTAAATCACTCATATATTGGGTGGAATGCCGTTAATAAATTAAAAAAAAAAAAAAAAAAAACATTTCACACAAATTGATTGATGCCTTAACATAGTCTACCCACATTCTTCCGAGTGAAACGTCAAAGAAATGATGTCAGAACCTCAAATGGATGGTCTATCTAACAAACAAGAATCATAGATACAACAAACAGTATACATCATAACCTATAGCATTATTGTTCTTATATATCTATAATAAGTTATCTATCTAAATAATAGTAATACTATCTACAATAGTAGATGAACTGAGACATACATACCTTCAACAATAATTTCTTATGGAAATATTATGCCCACATTGACTTAATAAGTAATTTAGGTATAGGTGTTATATAGTAATTTAGGTATGTTATGATGATATCGTGTGTGTGGGAAATTTATATGCGTACCTATCATTATAATCAGATTCATATTATATCGCTACCATGCAGAAGACACAATCATATAATGTAAACCTACTTCTAAATACATAATATGTGATAATCTATTGTAAAAACTAATAAGAGGTACCGATCCTTTATTATCCAGTCGATACATTTTCTTACTAGTCCAAATACTAAAAAGTTCATATTGTAACAAGTCTACAGACTCTCTAATTTACAGTGTCAGAAGATTGTCACTATTGTAAACCTAAACAATTCGAGGCAACTATTTTGGTTAAATGTTTAATTATCTGGATAGAGATATTGATATCTTTTATATGACATTTGCAGAATTCGTGAGAGTATTAAGATTTATTTATTTACTCTGTCGAAACCCAGAAAAACCAATCAAACTTATCTCCAGTACCTACTGTACAAAACGCACAGCACGTGGAGATGCGTAAAAAATATACTTCATAGTGCATGCGATAGGACACAATGGGCACTCCAACAAGTGTGCTGTGCCGCAGTCACACGCTCCAGATTCGTCCTGTAGAAAACTTCATTGTTCTCTGTTCTAAGGGTAGATTCCTACACCAGACCTCAGTCGATTCAGAGTTTAAGATTATAACATATTATAGTTATGTTGTCGTCTGAATGTCCAGTTCATCGTTTTTATTTTTCTTCTAGGATCGAATTAGCTTTCAATTGTACTGATCCTCGCAATAATTGTCTTACCGTTAATGCTTATTGTCTACAATAATTATTATTTTTATTAACAAAGAGCAGCTTACTCTATGATAATGAACCTGCGTTTATATTATGTTTTATGTATATCATATTGTTAAATTATAAACATCTCATTGAAGTTGTATCCACGTGTGTTTGTGTATTTGAAGACAACTAATATTATGTGAGAACGATCTGTTGTCAAATAAGAAGCTAAAGAAAAACTCGCATACCTATTATAAATTTTACCATTTAATAAAATTATAAACAAAAATAGCAAAGGGATGACTATCTAAACCATAGAAAGATAATAAAGTTTGTCATACTTGTTTTTTTAATTGAGATGGTGAAATGTGTAACTAACTACTAGGTAGGTAAGTTATATTATTATGAGAACCAAGGAAGCGGTCAAATTGACACCAAGATTGAAGTTAAGTGTTGAGAAATATGTATATATATATATATATTTTATTATCCATCTAAAGCAACGTGTAATAAACACTTAACACATTCCGGCAGGCAACAGATAACAAAATGACAGGCAGAACTTGTTTACATCACACATTTGGATTCTAATAGAATAAAATATCATAAAATATAATAAATATTTGAATACTATTGATTTTAGGTACTGCACACATTGCTGTAGCTGCAAGCGAATTGTGCTTAATATAATATTAAAATAAGGGCGATGAATGAAAAGATAAAAGGTAGCCACAGGTATAAATTCACCTGCACCTCGCCAGTATCCTTGCATTACCTACATAATAATATGGGTCTATTTATATTGTAGCATGTATTGTGTTATTATTATTTTATCCTAAACCCCTATGTGTAAATTCTATCGATATGCCTTCTTGTGAACATCACTATCAGAACCATATACATACAACTTCGTGGGTGCATTCAAAAATAAAAAAGTTCATCGACTCTTTAAAGGAGTATGCACAAAAAATAAGTAATTATGTATAGTAATGTTAAAATATGTATACTATTTATGTTTCTGTCAAATTAACCCAATTTGATACATTGAATCTTGAATCACAATAATAATTGTAATACACATTCAAATACAATAAACGAAATGTTATATTAAAATGAAAAATATACGTTTTTGTAATAATAAATAATATGTAATAACACAAACCACAATTAAATATGAATAAAACTGTCTTGAGTCTGCATCAACAACTTTCGTCATAGGAAAAATATAATACAACACTCCTTTCAAAGTTTGATTAAAATCTATTATCATTAATCTTATGTAGTTACGTAGGCCGTATTAATTTATTATTCGCACATTGTAAAGTGTTGTGTTAATTTAATAAACTTTAACTGATTTCTAATACATTCGCCACGGACATAATTAATTCTTTTGTAGTTATGATTCAAAAACACGGCCTATACGAATATATGGGATACAATAATATTATTATAATCAATTCAATATTACAGTGTTATCTTATATATATTACAAGGTATTCTAATATCCCATCCATATGATCAGTATGAGGATATATTATTTCATTGTTATGGATTTTCAAGTCATCCATTGGCTATTAGGATTGCTGTGAATCGATCAACCTCTGTATTATTCTCTCTATCGAGATATTGTTGGTTTATATATATATAAACTTAACTACATTATTTTCTTTTTTACTTTATTTTTTCATCTTGAGCTTGATGAAGAGAAAGAAGGCTCAATATGAGAATTAATAAGATATGCATCTTAATAAATCCGTGTGTGTAACTAAAGCTCATTAAATTATTAATAGTACATCATAAAGATTCTTCATGCTCTATATAATCAAAAAACATATTACCTCTTATAAAAGAAAAAAATATTCGACAAAAATTTAATACTATCAGTTTGACTAACAGGATATTGTACAAAAAATATTTTATACTAAATAATAAAACGTATTTCACACTTAAATAAATCGACCATCACATAATATTAAAAATTACGATGTGAAAAGCATCAACTTAAATTGTAGGTCAACGGTGAAAGGATTCAAAAGTTTATGTCATATTAACTTCATAAATACTGACCTGTTTTTATGTAGAAAATAATTAAAGTATACGAGAAATTAAGTAATAAGCAGACGCTGAGCACCCCGTAGGAGACAGATGTCCTGGCTGCGAAACATAAGGGAAAGGACCGGTATCCGAAATGTGGAGGAGCTGTCTGAGAGGCGCAGGACATGGTCAGATTCGCCGAGGGCCGAGGTGAACGCCAACGTTGGGGAAACCCGACAGGGTACTTGAAGAAGAAAAAGAAGTAGTCGTAAAGAGCTTCATAGATATTATTTATTGTTCCCATGTTTCATTTAGAAATAATTAAAATAAATCATTCAATAAGATAAGAAAAATATCAATTCAGTTTATAAATTACAATCTTTTTTTATTTTATTTCATAGGTAAGAATTTACAAATTCGAAATAATAAAAATATATAAAAATATTTTCTATACTATTTCTATACCATCACGGCATATCCCACAAGTGGGGTAACCAGCAGGCTAGCTGCATGTAATTTACGTGCGAGATGTCCTCTCCGTGCCAACAATAAATTAAGACATTCTGGATGGGTGGCGAACCTTATAGCTGAATCTAAAATGTGATCTTTTTTTTTTGATCACCTGCCTTTTCAGGACACCTGAAAACTTACGGGAAAAGTGGGGGCCAATCCTTTGCCGGGTGATCGGTGGTGTCAACTTTGGTTCATAGTACTACGCATTTAATTTATTCAATCTTTTTGACACTTGTATAGAATTTCCCAATATATGTGGTTAAAGGGAACAACGTTTATTTCTATGATATATTCACTATTTGTATAAGTTATGTACCTATAGATATTGAAAACCACTTCAATGTATGTGCTGCACATTAACTCACATACCTATCCTAATTGCTCCTATCCCATACACCGCTTTTATAGATAGAATTAATAAAAGAAGACATCTTATATATGTATATAATGCTTTATAGTTTACCTATCCTTTCTTACGGAAGACAATGGATGTTTTGTACTTAGGTACTACACACATGTCAATATTGACAGCGGCATCGTACTACATTGATACTTTTTTTTACTTTGATACTGAAAAGATTAATATTCCTTAAGTGATGGACGTGGTATCTTCACAAAAAAAATATCTACTCAATATACCTAAATCGAACTTCCTTTATTATGAGCAAATCTGCAGGATTCAGTTACAAATTTCAGCGAGCAAATTATTATTTACGTTTTGTTCAAGTAGATGAATAAGCTTCATTTTACTTGCTATATGATTGGATGTAATGAAAGCATAAACAAGCCAGGCTCACCAAAGGAAAAAGTTTTTTTTTACTAAAACAGAATTAACAATATCAAGCACTGGAACTTATTAGTTTATATCTAGGTATTACGTTTAGTATTGGTAGGTAGATAAATCATTTTTTTAATTAATCCAACCATATGAAAGGAAGCGTAAAATACTCGACACAATAGGATTAAAATTGACTTGATCACCCTAGACGAACACCTCATATATTACATAAGTGAGTACATGTTAATATTTTTAGGGACAAAGCTGCCTATTCATTCCGATATTGAATTAAGCTAAAGCTCTCATGTTTAATTTCATACACATATGGGTACACATGTTTGTGTTCAATAGCATTTTAAAACAATGAACGATATTGTTTCAAATATTTAAGACTTTGAAAGCTTAATAATATAAAAATAATTTAACGCATTACCCGAAAACATAAATCATGTAAATTTTAGCTTATGAATATTTCCTTCTGGATAGTTTTTCAAACGGTGACTTATGATACATAAATTGTAATACAATTGCCTATAATGCGTCCTTACAAAAAATAACAATGTGGTATTTTTGTACAGATATGTCGTTGGACCTAAAATAAGTGAAGTATTTTTGCTATTCATATTGTTTAGATATAAATTAGTATTATAAATTTGATTCAATTTGTCTACATTTATTGCAATGAAAAACTTATATTTAATAAATACAGATAAAGAAGAAAAGTGAGCTTAATAATAATAAAGTAGGTAAAAGAAAGAAAGTTTGGAAATCCAAGCAAAATGAGTACAAAGAATAAACCTTGAGGAATACCCAAACCTTGAACAAATATTTTATTACCATTTCACATTTATTTTTCTGCACGAGTGAACACAAAGGAACCTGGTGGTACGTTAATTTTAAATTAAATCAAATAAAAACTTGACGAAAATTAAATAAATGAAAAACCGATCGTGCTTAAAATAGGTCCGGTACCTACTATACAAATTTATAAAAATTACAATATTTATTGGATTTAGGATATAACCCTTACATTTTTGTATTGCATAAATATTTATGAAAAATATAAATTATGTATTTTCATACAAATGTTTTGAATTTTACGTACCTATTTCTGTCATATGTTAGTTTATATGTATGACAAATGAAGAAGTAAATGAAAAAACGTTTCCTTCTATTACTATATTATTAGAATGCAATGTTTGGATTACATAATAATATTATATTGAGTACCGCCCCTAAAGAAACTGGCAATCACTAGACTTCTTACCACTCCAAACAAAGTTTTTCGACAAACTTATTTATATAAATTATAAAAAATCAGTCGGAACACGTCGAAAACGAAGAAGTGTTAACCAAGGTAGGCGAAAAAAGGCAACTTCTTAAGAGAATCAGCCAACAACGAGCTAACTGGATTGGCCACAACATCAGGCACCCAGGACTGCTCATCGCTATCGCGGAAGGTAGGACCGAGGGTTCAAATGCCAGAGGCCGACCAAGAGACACGTATATGGACCAACTGAAGAGAGACATGAACTGTGGCTCGTACGTAGAGCTGAAAAGACTGGAGGAATGAAGAAGAAAATCCAAACTCGTTGCAGATCTATCCAATGGGGCGGTACTCAATATATTATTTAATCTAAAACTGTACAGACATTAAAAAGATTAACACCTGTTGTAAAAACTCTGAATAGCAACTACTCAGCTACAATTTCCTTTCATCTAGAAAGGAAAAATATCTGTCGTTATTATTTTCGATCGGTGGCTACTGTCTTAACGAAGTTCATCTCCGAGACGATGCATAGTCGGATACAGTCGAAACGTTGAGAGGACGGCACATTTTTGTATAAACATTGAAAAATAAATTAACAGTATGCAAATACTACTAAGCATGTGAGAGCGACAAGTGTTAATTGTTTATATGAAGATATATGTATGTAACTAGATATTATTATGGATATAATTAAAGTGATATGGGTCACGTTCATTATGACGTGACGCATCAATTAAACGAGTTTCATTAATAAGAATGTACGAAACAATAGAATTACACAAGTTGATTCACACATTTCATTCGCGAATCTACTTAGTTGGGACAAATTTGTTTCAACAGCATTTACGAAATGTATGATTTATTTTTATTGTATCTAATAGAAGTATAAATAAATAATTACCCTTAAAGTGCTATAAATGTGTTATGTACCTAATAATACAACGATCTGTTGGATGACCATTAGATACTTGTACACTTTTTCGTGAACAATATTGAATAGTTTGAGTCATTTTTATGGGTAGACCAATCCAATTGATTGTGGTTCAAGAGACATTACGACATTCATAGATGCAATGACATAATATTATATCATACCAATACTTTTTATTTTGCTAAATCATCTGGTAAGGTACCTAGTAGTATAATTTTGCCAATAATACTATCGACATTGGGTCATTGTCTTCGTTCAACATAAAATCAAGATCTATATACTTTCTGAGCCTGTGCATATGTAGGTATATTTTACAATGTCAGGTCATATTGCCTGAAGTAAGTTTTCTTATTTCTCTTGCCTGTTCTTAGCAGTCTCTTTTGTGCAACTTTCTTGTCCATCTCAAGAAGAAGCACATAGCAATGTGTTCTGCCTGTTTATTTGTAATAAAGAAAAAACTCCAAAAATCATGATGTATTCATCTACGATAAATCTATTTATCTATTCTCTTTCTGGCTTTACAAAATACTCGTTTTTTCCTTCTTCAATTATAATCTTCAGGTAAGTTTTGAATTTAATTTAAATTTACGTGGTCCAAGTGTTTCGGAAATACGATACTTAAAAATTAGCGACGCTTTTAACAAGTATAAACATGAATCATTTTAGAATTTTTCAATCAAAGTACCCGCACTATTCTCACACAGGATAATAATAATATATAGGTACCTACCTACTAATGCAAAGTTTTCGTACGTAGGTATATTATGTACTTACTTTACAATAATAAAACTAAATTATGTAGTATGTAGTTAGGGCTCTGAATAAAAAGCAGTTTCTATTTTTCTATTAATGAATGCTGGAATAGGAAGAAACCTTTTTTACACTGTGTCTAGACCACGTTTTGTCAATTGTGGTTATGGCTAAGTATCCTCGTGGTATTTCAGGTTTCCGAGGCTACTTGCGGAGGCACTTAATAAAAAGAGCAAAGCTGTTAAGCCTATTATAAATAATGTGTATGTACTTGATAACGTCATTTTACCTGCGTAAAGTGAAGAGTGAAAAAGAGCAAGATAAGGTTTTTCTATAGTCACAGGTAGAAATGGTTGGCGGAGTGCGGGGTCTAAGTTGTCTTGTGGAGTTCGCAGCTGTGCCGTATAGCGCATTGAATATTGTTACATTGTGCAGCGCGCAAGTCTTCAGGGCGGTTGCGTGCGATTGTGTTCGCGCCTCCGTATTTATTGCATTACCAATATTGCTAACAATAGAAACAATTTTCACAAAAATATCAGTGTTGAAACAAACGATAATATATATCTTGACAAATCGTGTCTTATGTTCGTAAAGTGACAGTGTAATCTGGATTTATTCATCATTAATTAGTGAAAAATCGGCTAGTAAAAACAATTCAACATTGTTTTTTTTTTATCTCAATTATTTTGATCTATTTACTATTAACTTATAAGTGATTGTTTTTGGTTTATTTTATAAATAAGTTGTGCAAAATTACTTAATTAATGTAGAAAACAAGGGTGCTAAAAGTTAAAATACAGGAGCTTCTTCAAGCCGGTGCCGGCTATATTTCGTGCGGTTTTAACATGTATGAAGAATAACCACAACACATTCTAATTCAAGGTAAATATACAAATGATCTAATACACTCCAATGCTCGAACAATAATTTGAGATGTCATTCACTGGCGGCCTTTGGCAATTATTTTTTTGCGTGCACCGTGTGGTAATCTGAGAGATCTTCTTAAGCCGAGAGATAATTCAATACATTTCACCTCTACAATTGCTTGACCGCACCGTTCACACATTCCGGTTTTTGTGAACGGCAGAACGGTTTTAATAACCCGCCTTGTGTTCACTGAGCCAGGAGTCTTCCGCGAACACAAGCCAAACCACAATCCAGGGATGTCTTTTTATTATCATCATTATTTATAGCCATTACTGTGAATACCGGCGAGAGAAAAATTGTTAGATGTAAGGAATGTAGCGGGTACCCACAATAAATTACGTAATGCATACCTTTACACTTCCCACGGAGTTCTTTGGAAATCTATCCTGAAATGAATTCAAATTAATATCAACAGGTACAAGTAACATTGTTTTACATGTATTATTATCTTTATGCTATGTTTTAATACTTGTCACTAATTCATATTATTATTTTATTTGAAATGTGCATGCATTTTGTTTTTATCGATAAAGTATTAATCTATGTACATATGTATGTAGTTTGCGAAAGACTAATGTATTGTTTACTGTAATATAGTTATGTTTTGCAATATTTTGGTGACTAATTCACCGTATGTACCATATCATTTGATAAAAAAATACGTGTTAATGTTTAGCAACACGCTATCGGGATGTCCACGTCAAGAATTGAATACATCAAATTGTATTTTTATCTTCATCTGGAAAGGTTATACCTACATAATTAATGATAATGAGTTAACGCATGTTAATTATTGATGATCAAAGCAGATTTTATAATAATTTATGAAGATATCACAATGAGAAACATCCAACTTATAAACATGCGTACATTTCCTGCGCGCATATGTCGTAATTTATTAAATTGTAGGTAATATTTGCACAAGTATGCTAAGTGCCTATAATTAATATTAGTATCGACTATGAATATACGAGTACTGTAGTAGGTAACTAACTAGGTATAGTACTTATGCGTTTTGTATGTTGTTGGTACAATGTTATTTTATCAACATCTTACATGCTTCTCTACTTACTGGTACAAGTAAGGTGTATACTAAAACACTTGTTCTTCTTATTTATGTAAATAAATACATTTGGACATAATATGCATTCAGATGCGGTAGAGATAGAATTAATGGAACAACGGCAGTATAGTGCATTTTGTACGCTACTTCTAATTTATTTATTTTTATTCTTCACAAAATATGTTACATCTCAACCTTATCTATATCTATCTATAATCTAAAGCCATAGCCCAAGTGGGGTAGGCAGAGGGAACGCAACACCATATTGACCTAAACTGACATACTTTTTTCGTTTCTTCCACATTCATTCAATTCTTATACATGTATGTACATCGATTTCTTTTAATCAACAGGCGTCCGCGTTTGAGAATTTAATACACGTGGTCAGCCACGTTGTTCTCAGATTTCCGCGCCTTTTCACACCCCTTCTTTCAAGTGGTGTCACCAGAATGGTTTTGACCAATGATCAATGACAAATGATATTAATAATTATACATTTTGGATAAAAGAAAATTCATGAGCAATTGGCGAACTTACAGTCTGGTGGAAATTTCTACCAGCCAACCAAAATTATGTTTCGTAGATCTAAAATATTTATACCAAACTTAAATTAAATGACAGTGTTAGTACCTAAATGGAACCTTAGATATGTCATATGCTTCCTATAATGTCTAAGGAATATTGCAATAGAAGTGTATTGAGGCAAGGGAAGTACTTATCCTAACATTATTATTCCACCAAAATTACATACCTATATGTAATACATTTATTAATGGTAGATGTCCTCCACCGGAAAAGAATACATACATCGACTTCTGTTGTAGTTTTTTTGAGTAATATGTGAATAGGAAAATACTAAAAAAAACATCACCAAGTCGTTTAAAATATTTCATTCAGTAATGGAATATGCCACTCTTCCCGAATGTAGGTACTCAATTTTAAAGTACAAAGGACGACAATATACAGTAATGGCCATAAGTATGGAAACGCTTAACAAAACGTATGAAAATGATCAAAACCCGGTGTATTTTTCTTTTTGTGTGGACAGCAAAAGAATAAATAAATATTAAAATGTTAAAATAATTACTTCCATATTTACAAAACAAAACCAAAAAAAGAGAATTTCAATCATTAAGGGGCATCTCATGATTGGCTATCAAGTCTCATTAATATTGGTGGTTGAATTAAAACCACCATTAAATGGTAAAAAAGCGATGACTCGTCCAAAAAATATTAGAATTTCAAAAAGAATAATGCTAGTGACACATTTCAACCATAAAAATAAAATATTTTTATGAATAACTAAGTGCATCAAAAACTTAACTTTTCAAGGAATTGAAACAAAATTTTAAGCGTTTCCATTCTTATGGCCACTACTGTAGGTAGGGTATGGTTTACCCTACCTATGGAGAGAACATTGATGAATAATATCCGCATAAAAAGAGCACAATTATTGTAATATCAGGTAACTTCACCTGTTAACGAAATATTGATCGATTTTTGTCGAAGTTTTTTTTGTTTAATTTGTAGATAATTTTACACTTCTACCCTCGTATTATTACGTTGTCTTTCAGATACAAATCTAAGATAAGATACGTGATTAAAAACCTTCCAAGAAGTGATTTTATTTTGCAGTTGTAGGGTCTTGTTGAAATTAATTCATAGGAAAATCACGTTTGTACAACACGATGATAAAATTTTATATTTTTTACAACAATTAGATATGAAGATATAAGTGACTATGATGAAAAGATTTTTAGGTTTTCATTATTATGATTTACTTAATATCTTCACCTTACACTTTTCTAGATAAGATAAGATTTTTTATTATCTTACTTCAATTTATTATGATTTTTACAACACAATTGAAATTTAGCTGGCACTGATGACTCATATTTTTTATTTCTTGCTTAACAATATATATATGTACCTATTTCTAATCACATTCGTATATTCCTCAAAATAAATGAAAATGTTATACAAATTATGAAGATTGTGTTCATTTACACTCAAAATTTATACACGGTGTTGCAAAAAATGTAAAAACTAGATTGGTAGGTATACATTAGAATAATAAAATCAACATATCATTTTATTGTCTTGTTTGTTTGACATGTTTTGTTATATTATTATATAACAAAACATGTCTCAAGAATTAGATTTTAATTAATGGTATTAGTTTCTTACCAAACCATAGAATATTATAATATAAGCACACATGCGTGCCAACAGCCGAAACACATTTACTTAGATCGTTTTACCTACAAGACTACAACAAACAAATTTACAATAAAAGGACGGGAGTGTGGGAGATAACAATATTCAAAACGGTTGTGTATTTTTTTCTCAACGGTCTTTATATTTCTCCACTTTGTGACGTGGGTAAATTTCGGGAAAGGATAATACCGGCATTAAGTTTCTATTTTCTTCTATTGAAGTCACCGACGAAAGCTAATACTTAGTGTGCAAAATCATCTTATGGCGGATTAAGTACGTTAAAGCTTTATTATTTACGTACATACATATCTAATGTTCTTATTTTGTGCGGCTTTTGGTTGTGATAGTTTTTGCGAATATTTCACATTTCCACAAGAAATGTTTTCGTTCGATTACTGAGCTCAATGTACTGATTGCCATCATTCTTTGATAATGCGAACATTTTACCTCATATTTTTTCAACGTTATGTATAATTACATTATGAGTTACAATCCATTGGATTGGACTGCAACGAGTTTATACTACCAAAGTATTTATGTTTTATAGTACACAAAGGAACGTGCTTTTAAGTCCCCAAGATTTCAGCCTTAATATCCCATTTCCTAATATTTCGTTCTTTGGAAAATGTACCTAAATATATGTATGTAGTAGTCTTATTATATAGCGCGTCAACATTTTTAAAAAGGTGTTTGATAATTACTTAAAATTTGAAATTAAAATGAATATTTTTGTGAATGAAAAAAATGAAAATTAATTTTGATAAGTATAATAATGAAATGTATACATATGTTTGTATTTATAATTGTACCAAGAGATAAATAAAGAAATAAATAAATAAAAAATAAATATTTCATTAAAAATAATTCTGATAGTATCAATTTGTACTAGACCAGTCTTAAAATGTTATTGTCCTTTTGATACCGCGTATTAAAACGAAATAAAATAAGAACAAACTTCTAGAAATACGGTAACTAATATGAATGTTTTGAAAACATAACAAATATGTTTTGAATATACACACTTCCTTTGTTTTGAAAGTATGCACTACTTGTCGAGGTGAGGTATCTCAGAAAGCAGTGTCTTGTCAACAAAATTTCTAACAGTTTGATTATGTGACTGTCTAGAATTATTATATTTAAACAAGATATAAACATAAATATTCTTAGAAACATTCCGAAATTCGTGACTTGTTAAATCGATTATCGATATAGAATCGGTTCAAGGCGAATACAAAGCAAGTATACCGTAATATAATAATATTTAAATCTCTGTATATCACCATATTAATTTGTCTAGTATATTCAGAGAGAACAGTTCAAATCAAACTACTTAATATTCTATGTAGGTATGATTTTGTAGCATTGATTGCCAGGTTAGAAAAACACGAGTTTTTATTATATCGATATTTATATCTATCGTATTATCTATAGGTAAGCATAGTGTAATGAAATAGGCAAACAAATAAAAACAAAACCTTCCAAGGAAATGTATTATTATTTTACATTAGATTATATAATTATATAAATAATATGTTCTACGAATTATTATAACGATATCTCGGCAAAAATAAGTAGTAGATATAAAAAAAAAATACATTACTACAGGGATGACTTTATTTCGCAATCTTTTTTAATGGAACATTTATACCTACATACTTTGAAACAATAAAAATAGTTGCATCAAGAAAAAGTGGCACAAAATAACAATAAATTTATTAATTTCCTATAGCTCTCTTTATCATCATCATCATCATGAGCTCGACAGCCCTGGGTGGGCCTTGGCTGAATCCAGTAGTCTCTTCCACTCTCGTCTATCCTTTGCTTTTGTCTTCCAGTTAGTTATCTGCAGTGTGGATGCATCTTCGCAGTTTGGGTCTTCCTGGTCTTCTTCGTCCTTGTGGTGTGAGGAGTGTGAGGTGTTTTACAGGGCTATCGTCGTGCATTCTGATTATGTGACCAGCCCATCTTAAGCGCCCTACCTTAATGGAGCTGATCACATCGGGCTCTCCATACATGTCATAAAGCTCTTTGTTGTATCGACGACGCCAACCATTATGATCTCTCACAGGACCGTAGATTGTTCTGAGGATCCTTCTCTCAAATGCTGCAATGGATCTCTCTAGAGCTTTTGTTAGTACCCAGGTTTCAGAAGCATATATCAGGACTGGCTTTATCAGGGTTTTGTATAATACAATAATTTTGGTATTTATTTTGACTAGCTTTGACCTTAATTGTCTTTGGAGACCGTAGTAACAACGATTTGCGGCCATTATCCTCCCCCTAATTTCATCTTGTATGTCGTTGTTACTAGTTACTGTGGAGCCCAGGTAAGTAAACTCTTTGCTCACCTCAAAATTATAGCCACCAGCCTTGAAGATTCGTAGAATCGGACCATTTGCGTTAGATGCTACCATCAGCTTTGTTTTATCTTCATTGATGGTGAGTTCCATTATTTTAGCTTTCTGTTCCAGTGCCACGAACCCCTCACGGGTAGCTTCGAGGGATCGTTCGATGATATCAATATCATCTGTGTATGCAAGCAGCTGAACTGACTTGAAGAATATATTGCCTCTGATATCTATATTTGAGTCCCTGATAATTTTCTCTAGGGCTATATTGAACAAGAGGCATGCTGTCGTAGACCATTATGAGTTTGGAATGGATTGGAGAGGTCTTGGTCGATTCTTACTTTTGTAATAGTTGGGTTCATTGTTGCTCTTACAAGTCGTATCAGTTTACTTGGTGTTCCTAGTTCGGACATTGCTTTATACAGTTCACTTCTGTTTATGATATCATAGGCTGCCTTGAAGTCGATAAACAGGTGGTAGGTGTCTATGTTGTATTCCTGTCATTTTTCTAGTATCTGTCGTAAACTATGGATTTGGTCAGTTGAGCCTTTACCAGTGTAAACCCACATTGATATTCACCAACTATTGTTTTAGTATATGTATATAGAAAGTCTTGAGAAGAGGATATTTGAGAATATTTTATATGCCGTATTCAGTAGTGTTATGCCTCTGTAGTTTTTGCATTCAAGCTGGTCTCCCTTCTTATGCAGCGGACATAGGACCAGTGGCGTAGCTAGGGGGGACATATGTCCCCGGGCACCGCTTTAGGGGGCGCCAAAATGAGTATAAAAACTATTTTTCTAATTTCATTTTGATGTCAACGAATGTATCCCAAATATGTTTGCAAGATTGAATTTTGGAGCTCCACAAATATCTTCATTACAAACCAGTTGGCAAACACGATTTTAACGCCCCCATTGAGCACTAAGGGGCGCTATTCTACTCATAAACCAAATGACACATCCACAATACAGGATTGCTGATGGCGTTTTTTTTAACAAAGATCAGTTTGGGTTCAAATATTATTCTTCATAACTGAAAGTGGCATCTGGTTTTAACAATTATACAGGTTGGATAATTTCGAGTCGAATATAGGATTTTACGTGAGTACAAAGAAAATAGTACAATACTTCACATTAGTTGAAAAGAGATAAATTTGTCATTAGATAGAAATGTAGCAAGTTGTTGTTTTAAATAATATTTGAAATCTAGCAAATTTTTCGGTAATTATATTTTATTTTACTTTCAAGAAAAAACAACATTGGAATTTTTTTCATTACTCATCACATCATCGCTGGTTTTGGATAATCATGTAAAAATTGTTAATTTTTTTTAACAACTTTCTGAAAAAGTTTTAACATTTCATTTAACCCCCTAAAAAGACTATGTCCATTCCAGTCATGTTTAATAAGTATATTTTAATTTTTTATAAAATTTTAACTATACGCGGCGGCAGAATTGCCATCCACACTTCTCAGCATTATACAACCAGATAAGTCTCCATATGATCA
Organism: Athripsodes cinereus; assembly: GCA_947579605.1. NCBI lineage: Eukaryota > Metazoa > Arthropoda > Insecta > Trichoptera > Leptoceridae > Athripsodes > Athripsodes cinereus. The sequence goes on from OX388329.1 coordinate 14,401,901, forward strand.
GTCATGATTATAAAAAAATTTAACAGTCTAATGCCGGAAAAAATTCACCTATCCAGATATACAGGATATCAAAGGATTAGGCTGAAAACATGGGCTCAAAATACCAGCATTGTGCCTGAAATATCTGTGTTCACAAATTTTCTTACAATATTACAAGTATTTATTTTAATAGATTTTTGAATTTTAATATATAAATTTACCGGTGAATCTAATTTTTGCAAATTATTTATCAAAGATTTCGGAGCTACCCCTGTAAACGGACCTACATAGAATGCCAATTAATTTATTTCTCCTGCTAGTTCTGTATATTTACGTATTTTTTCTGCGACGGTTGTTTGTATATTATGTGTATTTGGGACAGCGATGTGTATTAGATACGTAATTTTAATTTGTTTATCATGTAATTCTTAATCGGGTCTATTATGATGTATTTTTCTATCTGTTATTTTTGTTTTATCATAATAATAGATCCTATAATTTTGATTTCCTAAAACTGGTTCTGGGTTGTATTTATAGTATGGTATTATATTTCTCGAGTTTATTAAATTATGTTTAATTGCTTAATTTTGATGTATTATTCTTGCGACATGATTATGTCTATTAGTATATTTATTCAGTTTGAGCGAGAGTAGAACAACCCGAAACTATATAATAATAATAACAGTTTATTAAACACAATATCATTTTACAATAATCGAACAATAACACAATACATTTATTTTCCTAATACAATTACTCCCCAAAATTGAGCGTAGCTCGTGCTTTGGGGAGAATTGGGATATGTTGTACCGTTTCCGATTTGGCCAGACATTTCCTACATGAATCGTTAGTTGAATTTTGATTTTTTATAATGTATTTTTGGTAATTTTTTTGTATTTATTTCTTGTTCTTGAACAGCCAGTATAAAACCCTCGGTTTTCCCATACACTTCCTCAAAGGTAAACCATCCGTTTGACGCATATTTGTCACTTGTTTGTTATGAATCTTATTTTTCGAGAAATTTACCGAGAAATTATCGAAGTGGAGAATTTTGGAGAATTATGGTGTATTTTAGGGCAAAATATTTTTTATTGTTCATTTTTACAATAAGGATATGGTAATGTGTAAAAAGAATATACCTACTTAAAAGACTAGTTTTTAAAAGGAACAAATATAACATAGGAAAATTGATGATTTTCAATTTTAAGTAGAGTTCATTGTTCACTTATTAGTTACTAGTTTTAGTTTTGGCCTAAAGACAATAAACCCGCCTTTTGTGCTATTTTATTTATTCCACAATAAAAATTATTTTATTTTATTTTTTATTTTTTTTATTTAGTTTTTGTAACCCGGTATCCCTCGGGTTGAAATAAACAGATAACCGACAAATACATGAGTTATTGAAAAAAATACAGTAAACATTTACGTAAATAAAAGTAGTAAAAACCTCTTCCCAATGAAAAAACTTGAAGGTTGACACCCCACATGCCCATTAAAAAAAATGGTAGGTACCTTCATGGAAAAAGTATTAAAACCTCTGATTTGGGCCCAAATCATTCCGATGAAGTTTTAGACCGATCAGGTTTTCAGGTATTGGGCGAAAGATTATAATATTTTTGTGAAAATTATGGAGAGAAATTTCTCTTCTGTCAGAGGAGAAATTCTCGTAGAAATTTCTCGTTCTCGAGAAATTTCTTATGAGAATTTTCTCTACTCACGTCACTTTTAGTCTGTATTCTATTTCATTAAAATACCAGATTGATGCTTGAAAATGAACCATATAAATCGTAAATTTTCTTGAGGGCTCCGAGAAGGGGCGCCGCCTTTGTGCCATGTCCCCGGGCGCAGATGACCCTAGCTACGCCACTGCACAGGACACCCTCAGACCAATCATCAGGCAGCATTTCTTCATTCCATGTTTTCGTTATTACTTCATGCATTGTCTGGGTAAAGCATTCCGGTGCGTATTTATATAATTCGCTTGGGATGGTGTCTGCACCTGGTGCTTTGTTGTTCTTCAGCTTTTTTATGGCTAGGTTGATTTCCATCAGTGTTGGCTCGTCAATATTGTCTTTAATGGGTAATTCTCCTATCAGGGATTCGTCATTTACTTGTTGGCTATCACCATTGAGAAGTCCATCAAAATGCTCTGCCCACCTTTCCAGTACTGCGTTTTTATCACTAACAATCAGACCTTGTTTATTTCTACATGCGATTGTTTTCGGTTTGAAAACCTTTCTTAGCGCATTAGTTTGGCGGTAGAGTTCTCGGGTTTTTTTTAGTTGGTATAATTCTTCTATTCTCTGTATTTCTCTTTTTTCATGTTCGCGTTTCTTTCTCTTATGTATCCTCTTTTCCTCTCGCCTAAGATTCCGGTCCGAGGCTCCTTGGATTTTTCTTTACTTGAATTTTTTTTCTAGGGTGAGGTTGTCAGCCTTACGCCAAACCCCCTACCAGGAGGGCCAGGGTTTTTCTGTTGGGGATTTCCGTCCCTTAGCTGGGTTGCTCTGGTTATATGGCGCCAGAGACTCGCCATTCATCCTCCCCTATCTGCTATGGCTGATGGAAGTGCCAGTGGCCATATTGCCCGGGGAAAGACCACTCGAGGACGCTAGGAGTAGGACTATTGGTAGTGTTACTGGTGAAGCGCAACTGTGGCATTACACGGTATTTATAGGACACATGTTTTCCAGCAAAACAAGCATCACCGTGGCCCTACCAAACTTTGAGACCCTCTTTATACCTTACTGTTTTCAGAATCTTAAGCCATTTGAAATCAAGCCTTTCTCAAAAATTTAATATCCGCTTCTTGTTAAGTACCTACCCTATTTAGCTTTCTAACTGTATACGCTATTCCTTTTACTTTGTGTGATCAACTGCCAACATCTATGATTTTGGTCTTGTAAGCATTCTTCTAACTTCTTTTATCTCAGTTGTGTTCAACACATACTTACCTACTTCCTTTTCATTACTAGAGATTAATCTATTTATTTTTTTATGTTAGAAAGGTAGATAAGTACTTTGTTAAAAGCGTACCGAACAGAAAATCAATCAGTAATGTCTTATGAGTAGAAATGATTGACACATTATTAATTTTTCTTAGCAAAGACATAATTCACATGAGATCATCAAACAACAACATGTTTAATAGAAATATTCATATTTTATTTCAAATGAATTCGTTGTAGTAACAAATCAGAAATGATTATAACAAAAGGATAGCTGTATGATAACATCCACATGTAGTATTAAATAATTTAGTACTGCGATTAAAGTTACGCATAACTTTTCCACTGTTTATTGTCAATGCACTCTTATAAATGTTATTGTAAAATGATAACCCTTGTATTAACAAGATTTAGCGCCAGTTTTTTTTTAATTGTTGACCCTAAGTCAAGAATGCAGAACGAAACGAAAAAGGGAATGAAGCAGTGATACGATTAATATAAGAAAACTCATAAAACTTAATCATTTGCTCGTTCTTTACTCGTAATGAATGGAGAACTATAATATTATGCATGTGGTTGTATTATTATTCAATATGCCAATCATATCAGTGAAATGCAATAGACAATAATAACTCCCCTTGTTTAGTTGGATGATAGATAAACTCGGTCATCGTATCGTATGTGTCTGCTTTCATTCAAAGCTCATTGACTTTAGCAGTTAAAATATTCTATGGTCATACTTATGAGTACCACATGATCGTGTACTCATTATTATGAGTCACATCAGCGCATAAAACTGGTAATATACAAGATTTATCTGAACTTTTGAACTTACAGACCTATAGAATATTTAAATTGATACCGATTATACCAACGTTAATTATTGTACATAGTATTGAAAATTTCTGTCTCGTATGATACTTGTATGATCAGATTTCTATTCTTAATTTACACAAATTTTCTTTTTATGTGTTCTATGTCTGAAATAAATTGCTATAATTTTATAAGACTCAATGTCACGTCCAAAAAAAGGAAAGTTCTATTTTCATAGCAATCGTGTCGAAATCAATACTAATATAATTATACATTTATTACGGTCTTAGTCGCTCCTTAATTCTTAACTCTTACATATTTCATACGTGTTTTATTATTGTTTAAACGTTTGTACATATTGGAAACTGTAGATAACCGATCCCTCCGATGTTGCGATGGTATTTTGGTACTGTTACCGACAACACATCGCCAATGTTTCAATTGTATGTTGATGTTCATCAGATCACACAACCTCAATTTGCAACTGAACTACTTTCCGTTTTACCTCGTACTGTTACATTCGTACAATGTAATATGTTTATGTACCTACGTTAATTTTTGTATTGGATAAAATTCTCTATAGCTTACTTCTAATACTTTAGATGTTTTCTCCAGATATCTAGTAGAAATAGTCATTATACGAATATTATTATAAGGTATTTGTACAAAACATCAAACCGAAGGGTTGGTATTCGAAAAGATTTGCGCTCGTTATATTAATCTAAATGATTATTTGCCTTCTACTTTTTGTATACTTTCGAACGGTTTTGTTTTGTCACATTTCTCATAAGTAGAATAGGTAGTCGCCAGACCAACAACAGCTTGTAAAAATATGCAAATCGTCCCCTCTACGTGCTGATTAAACTAATTCAGGGTTAGTGGTATGCATTATCATTGATTTTAAGATCCACCTTTTACACGACGCCTCGAAAACTTTCAAGGTTCCCCACGGACTCTATAGGCAACCAATATTCTCACGGCGGGAGCGTCATTTGTAACTTTATATCTTATATACAACGCGTAAGCAAATAATTTTCCTAGAAATATTAACCGATAATCGTGTGACTTCCTCTGCTGATTCACGGCCCTTTCATCAAATGTGCTTATTTAACAAAATTTGCTTTATACGTGAGTTATGCTTTATAAATAAAAATATGTTACATACTTTTGCTATTCTTGCGGATATTTTAAATAAATATATTTGTAATATTTTTCTATGCATTTAATGTTCGCCTTTTTTATAAGTTATAGGTTAATAAGGATATTATATATTTCTAATGGTAATATGCATATAAAAATACTATATGACTGAATTCATAATTTTTCAACTATTCATCAATTTTGTTGCCACTTATTTCAACTTTTATAATGCCGATGTCGCTCTGGTATATCAAATCGCAAAAAAATTACGGTGATCCTAGGGAGTAAAATTTAACATTGTGTTTGGGTAATCAAAGTTAATTTATTCGTTCATCCGATATTATAATAATATTGTTGCATTATATTTTACCTAGACAATTGTTTTTGAAATGATGGGTAAATGTATGGATCACAAGTCATATTCATATTGCAAAGTTTACTTGTATGAAAATATGTAATCTAATGAAATCATTCAGCTTCAATGAAGATAAATTGTTAATAGCTATTTACAATATAGGAGGTACTACGATAGCGACGTGTAGTTTCCAGGGCTAGTTTCACCCTTGGCTTTTCATATTAATTTAATCATATGCAGGTGATCTCAAAGATAACTATCATTATAGTACCTAGATACGTATAAAATCGAACAGGTGAGAACACACAGTCGCATATCTTGTTTTACATTTTGAACGTAGGTATATAATAAGTACATCTTATAACCGGAGCAAAAAAGAATAATTCCTACTTCATAACGTAAAATCCATATTTTAGGCCGTTTTAGGTCGTTCGGGTATTTAATTATTTCCTTAAATTTTTCAGTACACTAATATATCAATACGAGAAAGATGATTAGTAAAAATCAACGCATAAAATAAGTAAAGGTCCTACTAATGATTACCCAAGCATTTACTTTGCAACATTGGTAGGTTTAAAAAACAAAGAACAGTATGTACAACTTAACAGTAAAATAAATAAAATAAATTAGCATATAACCAACGAACATATGAGGAAAGCCACATCAGAAGATAACCATGGACACCAAACATAAAAGTTTGTAACAGAATCCTATGGTTAATCTTGTCGGAACGGAAGCTTTGAGAAAGTCGGGGAAGAATGCCCCGATCTGCCTATCCCCGGACACGGAGTTCAACATAGTGCTGCAGCATAGAACTCCAAAAAAATGAGTCCAAAACGCAAAAGAAGTTGAAAAATTGGTCAACTAAAATTTATCCGGTCAAAGATAAAAAGTTTTTAAAGGAGACTATAATTTATCCGGTCAAAGATAAAAAGTTTTTAAAGGAGGCCGCATGGTGTTAAGGTCGAAAATCTCTTCTTATATAAGTGCATAAAATTGATATTTTTTTTTAATTTCTATATGTTTCATCTTTCCATAATGTTTATTAATTCACTAATAAGTTTCATGCAGCCCAATATTTATATCTTAAAAATGTCACCCTACACTGAGACCATAAAAGCTTCTTACCATTGTGACCTCAGCAGGAAAAATAAACAAAGCAAAATCCAAAAAAAACAAGATAGAAAAAAACACAATAAATACATCTTAAGAGTATTTCTTGTGCTAGACCAAGTTTTACAAAAATAGCAAACAGTGTTGATATAACAACCTAGGAATATTCAAGTTGTCGTAGAATAAGCATTAGGTATGTTATCTTGTAAGGTAGGTAGTTATAGCAGCTATTATTATGTTATGATACTATTATGTACATTATGTAGGTACGTACATACCTGTAGAGTGAATAAGACTCGTTATAAATATAATTATTATTACGACAATATAATAATAGTAATTCTGATCCCTAATTTAAGAAATTATTATTATAGATGTAAGTATTATTATTCGTTTTGTATAAGTATTATTACCTGTGTGTATTTTAGTCTAGTTCATTGTTTTATCACTGATGAGAAATTGTCGAGTCAGCGTATAAACACAGTTCTGCTAATAATTATGTAATTTACATTTAGCACCATGCGCTTACATAGAATACAAGACTCATAAGTCTGGTGAACTTTTTAATGAGCATTTTAAATGGTTTCGGTTGTAAAATTAAGCCATAGTTATCATGGCTTTAATCTTAGATTAATGAAACACAGAAGTTGATATTTTTTATTCTTGAATGACGTTTTATCAACATTCCTGGACAGGTATACAAAAAACTTAAAGAAATCTTCATACATTCAGAATCGAACCCGTGGCCATTTTATTTGCAATATTATGTGTAATTTACCAGTCTAACCTATTTGATTGATATGGACTTGGAAGAAATGTGTTTTAATTTGACAACTTTAGGAAGCATTATAACATTCTTAGTTTGAAATACGTATAGGTACTATAAGAATTCTACTCAATTGTGTGGTGTTCAGCTAAAACCTTAAATTCCGTAATCATCAAGAATTTTGGCACAAGCACATCATGATTTTGATTGGTCTAGTGTTAATCATTTTGATGCTCTGCCAAATATGTAGTAGTTTATTTCATAGATGAATTGGTATCCTGTCAATGTCAAAATATATTTCTTTGGATTTTAATTATCAAAGCGACTGCATTTTGATTAAAGTGTGTATTAAAATTTATTGCAATTCATCCGTAAACAATAACGTTGAACTTGAATTCGACGAATTTCATCGAAATTCGTTTTTGACTTGACACAGATCACGATCATGTTTCATCGCTCTTTCTCTCTCGCGCTCATTCAAATCGCCTCAAGCAATTCATATTATTATTATGTTATGTAGGTGAGACGGCCATATTCCGGTTTTCGTACTAATGTTTTAACATTATGAAGTAATGCGAACATTCCCAATATTATTAATATGTTCGTTATCTTCATTGTTAATTAGCACGGGATGGAAGCAATTTATATACTTTTGAAATACACGTAGCTAATATCTTCCGCCACGGTCTCACTATGCCAATCTCCCACATAATTATTATAACTTATATGACAAACACTTCACTCAATTTATCTCTGTAAAATGTGTACAATATTTTATATGCCTTGAAAACATATCAAAACTTATACTTTGGACACGAAATGCGCATTTAAATCTATTGCAGAAAAGAACTTTACCTACCGATGCTTATCTATTTGCATATATAATCTTTTAACAACAACCCTTTGACGCATAATATTATACTATTGCATTATCACCATTTGAAACAACAATAACATAATCCATTAATTGTCTTTAAAATTTCTTCGTATTTCTTCTCCACTACCTGTCTAGTGTATTGTATTTTAAAGGTAGGTTTAATGACATTTTTGTCCCCCGCATTTAGAAATGCTTTAAGCCGAAGAATAATTAATTATGTTGTACAGTTAGGTACCACTTACACCAAATAACTTCCAAGTACATTTTTATTTTTACCAAATAACATTGCGTTTCCGTTGGAAATAAACTAATTTTGGTCTTAACAGAAAAAAAAACTAAGCAACTGTTATGTAAGTTTAAAAAGTCTGCATATAAAAATATTCAGATATTGATTAACTTTGTGGTTTCTGACACAAAACGAGTACCTATTCCAATTTTGAACTTCATGCAAAAAATAGTAATCAGCTAAGTTTGTATTTTTATTTTCAGACCATTTTTTATGTATCTTATATTGTGAAATAATAATATTATCTATAACTTATCAGTAGATACATACGCTGTGTAGTATATTCTATTATATTATATCTTTATTATCTACTATTGTTGAATTTGTACATGTATAGATATATTATTATTGTACATAGGTAAGTACTTGTGGCGTCGCGCAATTCAATTAAAAAATGTCTACAATGCCGTACTTTTCAAGTAAAAATCCGATACAAAAATAGAAAGATATATTAGAAAAATGAAAATCTTGCGACGGGGGTTGAAAATGTTGGATCTGTTCTGAAATTGCACTTAAATTATGATTAAGTATCTCAAATTCTTACTGCAAAGCGAAAATTTGGTGACGCGATCGGGTGGAAAGAAGGGTGTACAAATTTCTAAATTCGTGTTTTTTATTAGGTAGGTTTTTAATTCTTATAACAAATAAAAAAAAAATGATAATTCTTCATTAGGAATGCATGACTCTTTCAATTATTATTTAAAGAATATCGCGCTAATAAATTACTCAAATATTGGATACTATTTTTGGCGATGTAAATCATTAATTGCATTATATATGCATTAACAAGGGGTCCGGGGTTCGATCCCAGATGCCGGCAAAATCCTCTTTCGCGACACTAACTTTTAGCTTACTGTGAAATGTGTATAAGGTTGTATTTGGGTTTATAACAAAACCCAGATATATCTTATTAAAAAATATATATTGTTTAAGCTGTTGTGTCCATTGCAAAATAATTATAAATAAATAATTGACCAATGAAAAAACTCTAGTGCCGATACTAAAAAATACTTAGATATTATTGTTCTTTGTGCTGATATCAACTTCCAAAACACCTTTACGTATTGATTCCATCAAGATAAAAATAATAATAAACAATTAATATTTACATTTATACCAACGGTTAAGATTTAAGTATGTTCTAACAAAATTTAATAATTAATAGATATTTGTATGAAATTTGTATACAATTTTACATATCTGATATACCTGTACTTAATATAAAATATTGCCAGGAAGTGGATTTACAGAATCGTAAACATAAATAAAATATTAACTGTCATTTTTCAATATTATGATTATTAATTTAACTTAATTTTTAAAAGATAAATATTTTTAGTTTCACCCACCTACATCACCGGTACATAAATATTATTTATCTTAGAATATAATTTCACACAAATATCAATTTAATATGAATTTACTTTTAAACAGTAACATTATACGGATATTTAAAAAAATATATAAATAATCAAGTAGGTATATATTAAGGGTAGGGTGTAGCGCCGTAAGATTTCGAAAATGCGTTCTACGGTAGATTTCTCCCTCCGCGCGATCTGCATCTTCCCTTTCCCCGCTGTTGTTTCCTAGATACGAATTAAAATCATTCGAATTAATTTCTTATAAGAATTCAGTAAGAATACTACGTAGTTCGTATATTATGATTATTATGAATACATTTGCTTCTTTCTCGCTTGCACCATACCACACTCTTCACATACCGCACTATTTTACAACCTTGTCAGCAGGTAGTAACAATAGATATATACAACAATGCTATTATCGAATGGCTGTACTTCAAAATACTGTATAAAGACACCAACATTATAATCTCTCTGGCGGCTGGCGTGGCACGGAGATAATGCTCTTGCCTTTGAGTCACGAGGTCCCTTGTTCGATTCGCAGCCAGAGCAAAATGAAGAATTACCTTTTTCAAAGTGTTCTGGGTGTTACATTTATTAATCTTATTTTTATTCTTCAATATTACAAAAATTACTTGGTTACAATATTACAGAATAAAACAGTATCATAAAAATATCAGTTATACAACTCAATGTGTTTAGTGCATTTTTTTTTATAACACAACACGTGTTATAAAAAAAACTAGGATATGAATCATGTATTTTGGGTACTAACACGACGATACACATATATACAATGCACTGACAAATATACATGTAACACCCAGACCCAGGACAATTTGAAAAAAGGTCACTCTTCATTTTGCCCTGGCCGGGAATCGAACCCGAGACCTCCCGGGACGCCAAGTATATCCTCTTTGTCATCATTTCCTAATTCATTCGTTCCACATGTCCAAGTTGATATTATTGTGTATAGGTACTTATTGTACCTAGGTTGATACATAAATGCATAAATGTAACACTAAGTACCTATACACAATACTTTATAAAATAATGAGTACATAAAAAGAAACATAAAAACGTGCTCGACTAAAAAATTACAGAAAAAAGTGGGTATAAAATATCTTGGCAGAGAACCAAGATGCCAAGATGAGGTGTGAGGAGACGCGGACGGCCAAGAACCACGTGGCTTGAGCACGTGGATCAAATCCTAAAGGACGGCCGCGTGTTGAGTAAGAGAAATCGGCGAACATGTATGAGAATGAGGAGGAAGGGAAATACAATTTCTCATGCACGCACGTCGATTTCTCTTACTCAATATACACGACAGTCCTTGAGAATTTGATCTTCATGGTCAAGCCTTGTAGTTCTCGGACACCCGTGATTCTTCACACCCCTTCTTTCAGACAAGTATATACTCTTTGTCATTCTTTCCTCTTCCATTCGTTCCACATGACCAAACCATCTCAGTTTATTTACACGCATTCTATCCACAACACTCCTCTTGCATCCACTCATTCTTCTAATATCCTCATTCTATCACGCAACGTTTTACCAACCATTCTCCTCAACGATCTCATCTCCATAGCATTTATTCCACTTTCGTCCCTCTTCAACCATGACCACATTTCGTTTGCTTACATTGGTACAATTGAGCGGGAAATAATAATCAATTTTGAACAAGGTATTTTTTATTACTAGAAATACTTAAATAGTATTCCGTGGAGTTTCCAGTAAAAGAATATTTATGTTTTCTGTAAGTTATCGAGTGTTCTGCAAAAAGCAATTATTTTATTTTCCGAACACCTGTCTTTTACACGACACTCGTAACTTACAGAAAAGAGTGGGAGATCTATTCTTTACTGGGTACTCCTCGGTGTATTCTAAATGTCTTATTTTTACTGTTACGGAGAAGACAACCTGCATGTTTATACATGCAATTAGTCTACTGGCTACTGGTGTAGTAGTAGTTCCTTTAGTAGGTAAGTAAGAAACGTTTTATAATCGGGTTTAGTTTCCCTGAAATGAATAGGTTACCTATTCAAATCTAACTTTCATAAGCACGCAGAGAACAACTTGGTTGTTTATTACGTGTTGCTGGTAGAAGCTACGCTACGTTCTACGCTAGTTACCCCACTTGTAGTAGTTGCATTGTTTAGGGCTATAAATCATAACGTGTGAAATATTTGCCCTAATCTGCTCGCAGATATAAAAAAATAATTGTTCTTCTATTTTATGACTGCTGGCTATTGTGAGAGATGAAGTAGGTACCTATAATGATGGTAGTATCTTCTACATAGTAGATACCTAATAATTATTATTTTGTAAAGTGAAAAATCACTGCATAAATATTTTTGTCTGTTAGTTTATGTCATTATGGATGTATGTTTGTATGTCCTCAATAGAAAAAATAATATGATAAGACTGAGGAAAAATAATGTTTAGTTTTATCTGCTGGGTATTTTTTAGGCTAAAAACGTTATACATATTTTTTTTATTGACCAATATTATAAGGGTATATTATTAGAATATTATGTAATAATAAATGGTAAACAACATTGTTATAAATGTTATCATGATAATATTTCCATAAAAGTATTGCTGGTTTTAGAGACAAAATACTAAAACTACCGTTAAGTGTTTATTCGCCAATTTGGTATTCATTTCCCGTAGTAAGCCGGGTATACCCTTATACAGGCAGTATGTAATAACTTGAAGAACAATATTTATTTTGAAAACGTTAAGATTTTTTATACCTGCTTTTAGGGCAATCTTTATTTTGCAGTCTTTATGTCGAGCATTTGTTTATAACCCATTAGAGCTCTTCTTTATTTTTGTGTATTACCTATTCATAATAATTATGTAGATAATAACGATGGCATAGCGCACAGAAGTGGTAAGTACAGTTTTCATAGTTTTGAGATAATCAATGTTGAAAGTTTGAGATGTCATACAATCTAGTACTAACCACACATAGTTTTTGTTAAATATCTCGTGAATGACACAGAGTTACGCAATAATATTCCTAAGGAACATACTTCAGATGATATAGATTCGCATGCGTATAATAACTCATTTTAGGTAAAAACTGCACTTACCACATCTGTGCGCTACACCATCGATAATATACTATATTATACCCTCACGCCGTGTCCCATGTGGGATAGGCTGAGAAAAAATAGCGGCCGGCGTGACGCGGAGGTAACACTCTTGCCTTTGAGTCACGAGGTACCGGGTTCAATTCCCGACCAGAGCAGAATGAAGAATGACCTTTTTCAAAGTGTTTTGGGTCTGGGTGTTACATATATATGTACAGACAAGTACATAATATCCTCTTTTTCATCCTTTCCTTATTCATTCGTTCCACATTTCCAAGTAGGTATTATATCCATTATGTATATAAAATTACTGTACCTAGATTGATACATAAATGCATCAATGTATAAATGAAACACTAAGTGGAACCTGTACACAATAGTTTACAAAATAATGAGTACATAAAATTTACATAAAAACGTGCTCGACCAAAAAAAATACAGAATAAAGTGGATATAAAATATCTTTCTAACCCCTCACCTCGCGTCCTGTGCAGAAAGCATGGGACGCTCGACTAACCTATCCTTAGACGTTTCTTTCCCTTCTTCATATTTGTGAAATTTTTTTCCTATTCGACACATACTTAGATTTATTTATTTAAAGATTTTATAGGAAAAATATTTTCGAATATACCTACCATAGATTTTTTTTGTATGTCATCAAACGAAAAGAAGTAGGTTTATGTTCGAGGTCAAGAAGAAGTAAAAAAATGCTTTGCGAAAAGGCCTATATCTTGATCCGTGTAACTCCAGGAATAGAAAAGATTCCCGTTTTTCGATTGATTTGTAAAAAGCAAGTAGGTATTCCTAAAACATTACGTATAAGACATTAATAAAATAGCACGTAGAAGACTACCCCTATGTTGATTTTTTCTGGTTTGTTGAATATTGGGCTTAAAAATTAATTTACGGGTCATAAGGCTTTCAATAAATCAGATTCAATACATACATCTAATGCAATGATATAATTTCTTTGCTTATTACATGCGAAAACATTACGCATTTCGATGGATGAAAGATCATTTCACCGAAACCAAAGTAATAGTCAATGGTTAAAATACAATCATGAGATAAAAATATTCTTATGTACCTACCTACTTATTACAAAACAACTGATTATTATCTCATTAGATTCTTTTTAACAATATAATTCTTTCACAATAATTTATTCATAGAAATATGCGATACATCCACCCTCGTTGACATTCAGCTCAATACTAACATTTTAAACACTTGTAGAGAATTGTATGGAAATTTCGGTATGCGAAAATGATATTGTTTTAAATACACGTTTTTAGCTATTTTTAAAAGAAATATACTTAAATTAAAGAACGTCTACAACTTAAAAACAAGATATTAACACATGTCATTAATCAAACCAAAAATAAAAATTATGCGATAAAGAGAACTTGAGATTTGATCCTTACAAGTTTTAACGAAGCTTATTTTATGATTTTTTTTCTGAAAAACTGGTAACACTTTTAAAAAATGTCTACAACTAGACTTCGAAATAAAAGATTGATCTATATTATATATTTTTTTCATGAATATTGAATGAAAGTTATGCGTATTTCAGTAGCTGAAAGACAGCGAAATTTACTAGGAGCGGGAGGGAGCGGGGGTCCCGTAGAGCCTTAATCGCAATTAAACAACAAAATAATATTTATTAATTTATTAAATTTTATTGCGCCTATTCATTCATTCATACCTTCTATTATGTTAATTTATTATTTAATATGTACATTATATTGTTATTAAATATGGTTATGTGCATATGAATAGATTTTAAAATAATTTCCAGTCATTTAGCATTGAACACATGACTTGAAATCAACTTTGAAATGTCAACTTCTATCAGATGTGGTTCAGATTTTATCAAACCATTTTAAAGGTGACTTTTAACACGATCTTATAAGGTATATTACGGAACGGTGAAAATTTGATTCTGGTATTCATTTGCGTAAAAGAAGGCAATAATAAAAATACGTTCTGATTTGTGTACTGTTCTTGACATTCTTAGGAGATTACTGCTTCTTTGTCTCTCTATAGATAGATGAACAATAATTTATGTACAGTATCGTATGTTCACATTTAGCAGATATGTATTATACATCGTGGCCAATGCCCACATGTTAATAAATAATCGTGGTATGCGATGTATGCTTACATAATATGTAATTTGAAAGAGTTAAGATACAAGACTCAAATGATTCCTGCACTGGCCAGGAAGTGAACACTTAATCACTTGAAATAATATAAATATTATAAATTATAAGTGTCAATCGAACTTCTTGTCCTGATATTTTAAAGCATGGGGATGACGAAACATGTAATACCCACGTACTATTATAATAACATGTCTCACGATTACCATGTCTCATTACATATTTGTATGAAATACCGATAAACAGACCGACCACATTCATATAAGGTATAAGTATCCAATTCCTCACTAACTAGACAAAGAACTTTAGACCAAATACCAAGACTTCTCATTCCTCATATTTATTTTTTATTTTATTTTATTTATTAGTAAAAGTACATAACAGATAACAACTATAAATATGGTTTACAAAATAGAAAAAAGACGTTCATAACTCAGCTGTCATCCACAAACATGTACCACAGATAAGTAAATTATTTAAGTATCACATATTCCGCTCATTCATCTGTTCTCACTAGCATATCACACAAGCAGCCATCGCTAACATACCAAAATACAGAAATATAAACATTGGCTGCTACATATTAATTTATACATATAGTTATCTATGAAAAAATATCAGGAAATATCATTCAATTGACACACAGTTATCCTGAACAAAACTTCTCAATTATTCCAATTTACAGTGGATAATTCAGTATTTTAAATGGTGGCATGCAATTTTATAAAATAAATTAAATTAATATCTCTTGTATGTTAATGTTGGAAGGTTTATTATTTTATGAATTCGAATAGTAATTAACCAAAAATATGTATCCAAATTTTTACACGAGTGTCAAGTAATAAGAGCACTGGTAATTTGTACATTAAGTATTTTATTGTAATTTACAACAGTGTATGTAGGTATAGAAAAATACTATGTTCGTCATATAATATTATTATTCATTTAAAAACTCTCATATGGAAACAATATTTTTTTACAACATTCCACAACACTAAAAAAAACCGTGTGTACAAGTGAGTATTACGTTAATTTCACAACATTGATATGCCTACTCTAAATCAAATTACCTGCACGGCTACATCAATAATTATTATACTATATTATACTACAACGGATACTCTTTGTAGGTATATAAAACAATGAAGATCTTTATACTTTGTAATAAAAAGAAGCACCGTTACCTTTGTTATAATGAGAGTATACAAGTAACTAACTACTTAGCTATTTTAGTGTGAAGAAATAACATTATACCAATGATCTTGTCTTCAAATTTAATAATAATAATACTAAGCTACCTACTTACAAATAGATATTATCAACTACTTCTACGAACAACCTTCAACAATATATTAACACTATGTGTATTTTTTTTGTAGATAGAATGCATTCAGTACGATGAAGGTATATCTAATAGATTTTATATAGGTATTAAGAACGTAATAGATATATACAATATCTACAACAATGAGATGTAGGTATAGTGCATAACAATTCATAGAAATTTAATTTGTATTGTATTATGTAAATCGAATCAAAATTGATTGTAAATTCAATGGATTTTGTAATTTTTTGACAGGTTTTTTGTTTGATGGTAATAATAATAATATGATTAATAAGTGAATGTTTTTAGTTGCAATAGAATCGGAACAAATCGTGACAGTAAAAATAAGAGCTGCCAAAGAAATTAAATATAGAAACACTATATTTAGTAAGAACTTTTGATTTTATTTTATTTACAAGCAGACTTTTTTTTATCGTAGCATCACAACTCTTGTTTCAAACCTTTTTTTATATTTTAGCTCTTAATTTAATAAGCGTTCAAGTATATTTATAGTTCACATAAAAGTACTGTTTTTAAGTACACTTTAAAAAGCATTTGATATTCATAGAATGCCGTATGTAAGATAATTAACATTTTTAATTCATCGAACAGATATGCATCCATTTCTAGTGTCTCAATAGTAGGACAATCGGTATGTTTATTGAATGCAGCTATCCACTGTTTACTCCATTTATTTAACATTTGTACTGCAATGGTATGACAACGCTCTGATATTTTATTTCATCCAGTATTTTTTTCTTAACCCAACCAAAAGGAAAAATCGAATGCGCATTAATTTATTATAGTTTAGTATTTTAGTATTTTTTTTTTATATTGCAATATTGATTAAATATTACTAAAATGTTGGAGAACTCTACTATCTTAGTGCCAACAATAATGTATGCAAGTGAGACGTGGATATGGTTAAAGAAGGATGAAAGTTGCATAAATGCAGTAGAGATGAATTGAGAAGGATGTAAGGTAAAAATCTGAGAGATCGTGTGCGTAATAATGCTATAGGAAAGGGATGTAGAATGGAAGTTAATGTAATAAAAATAGATGAATGTAAATAAGTTATGATAGTCTGAGGATGTGGAAAGAATGAATAAGGACAAAATGACCAAGAAGATATATCTGGCTGAAAGGAATGTTGCTCGGAGACGTGGACGTCCGAGGATCAAATATGGCAAGATCGTTTAAATCAAATCCTACAGGATGATCACGTGTTGAGCACATTGAACAGGATAACATGCATGAGTACGACAGTGAAAGAAACGAAAGATCTATGAAAGGATAGAAGGAAGTGACCCGAGGGAAGCGGCGGGGTGGAATGTATGATTGTATGTAGGTATACTTCAAATTAAGATGTGTACGAGTATCAGAGTCTTGGTAGATTACAAATCAAACAATTTTCTTTTCAAATAATAATATGTTTATTATTAGATCTTAAGCAATAATAATTATTATGGTCACAGAATGAGTCATCCACTTGATTTTATTAACACCAGTTCACCATTATACAGCTACCTATCCATTATTTTGTAACAATGTATGCAAAATGCACCGAACGTAAACACTGCGTTATTGTAATGCTAGTATAATAAACGTTCGCAGTATTCCATTAAATTGCAACGAAATGTATCTCGACATGTACATGTTTATTGAAAATTGTTGGATAAACTTATAACATATCTATCTATTATCTTATTATAGAAAATTACTTTGCCATACTAATCAGTTTACATAATTTTGTGATTTACAGATTATTAATATTTATTTATTTATTTATTATAATTTAAACAGAGTAAATACATCAAATAATTCAAAATAGAAAATAATTGAAATTATTAAATACTAAATACTGTGATTTTTTTTTTCAATTTTACAACTTTATCAAATATTTGGTTTAGAAATATTCGTAAAGAACTTTCATTCACATCCGATGATCTTCTCTCAATGATAGTTAAAACAGCATATTATATGGCAAGTGTAAAGAAATGAAAACTGCTCTTTTTCTATTATTTTTAAAAACGGTAAAATATTCTATTTTCAACAAATTTGATTGAAAAACTGCCAAAACTTGTTGACCCTTGCGAACATATTGATTTGATAAAATAAAAAATCAAATATTTATTACCAATATTAGTTTTTTACTAAAAAATGAATAAATCGCAGACTGACGAGATTTATTTAGGTACTCTTTGTTATATCAAAATACAATTTATTTGTGAAATATATATATTTTTTATTCATCCTATCAAGCATATAAATACTATAGATTTTAGCAAACTTTTTTTAGTATACAAAAAAATGAGTTCATGTGGTAATTTTTGGTTTCAAAATATGAGAAATTATATCAAAAAAAAAAATTTAAGTCGGTCAATATCCATGAAAAATAAAGAAAAAATATATTTTTTGTTGTTGTATAATTGTAATAACTATCTAAATATTCTCAATATTAAAATAAATATATGTAAATTTGTAGGGTTCTCGTGCATTTATGTACCAAACACACCCCCGAATTCGATTTTTAGAAATATGCTTTTTTATAAACGAATACTATGAAGTTAAAATCAAGTTTGATATTGGTAATTGACATTTTTTTTCATATTTTATCAAATCAAAATGTTCGTAGGGTCAACAAGTTTTGAGAGTTTGTGTACCAAACTTGTTAAAAATTTAATGTTTTATCGTTTTTGCTAAAGGGGCCCCTTAAGCTTGAAAGGAAAAATACTCTTAAGCAACAAGAATTTGTTATCGAGTAATTTAGGATAGGTAACTATGTAAATGGTTATTTAGGTACTTCAAGGTAAAAGTTTCATGAGTATATGATATTATTTTAATAGTACAATTACTATGGTTTACTGACGTATGTAGTCAATCCAGAGTCAAATATACTATACTACTACTATACCTTCACGCCATGTCCCAGGAGGGGTAGGCAGAGAGAACGGAACGCCATATAGATCTATCCTTAGATACTTCTTTCGCTTCCTCTACATTCATCCAGTTTCTCATACATGCACGCCGATTTCTCTTACTCAGCACGCGTCCGTCCTTAATAATTTGGTCCAGTTGACCAAGCCACGTGGTTCTTGGACGTCCGCGCTTCCTCACACTCCTTCTTTCAGATCTGGTGCACAAAATACAATTTGCTACTAAACCATTGACCTATATGGTAAAAACTAACACAGAACTAATTTTGTCAAAAGATATATTCCATGATAAAGAATAAATAGAATAATTTAATAACATTATTATTATTATTATGCAATTTCACTGAGAGAAATACTAACGAAATTTCACAACGAATCATTGGTACCTACTATCAGATTAGGACCAGTAGGGCTACTCTTGACAAAAATAAACACGATCTTAATCTAGTCTTGATCTTGATCATACGACGCACGAAGTGACTATTGACCAAAAATACGTGCAAACGTAGCGCGGTGTTTTTTACCATAGTCACTTCGTGCGTCGTATGATCAAGATCAAGACTAGATTAAGATCGTGTTTAGTTTTGTCAAGAGTAATCCTGCAGAGATAGTACAAACGATTCATTAGTACAAATCTATAACATTAACTTTTCGCAATCAAATCATTGGTAAATTTACCAATAATTTGTTTGCAAAAAGTTAATATTATAGATTCGTACTAATGAATCGTTTGTACTATCTCTGGTCCTAATCTGATAGTACGAGTACATACCAATGATTCGTTGTGAATTTTCGTTAGTATTTTTCTCAGTGTATATTAATTAAAATCAAATTTTCAAATTCGAATTCTTTTTATTATTTAGTTTGATTAAATTTAAACACTGTGTCTTTCACTTAAATTAGGTATTATTTATTTCAACAGCTTTTCGGACTACGTCCATCCTCAGTGAAAAAATACTTAAAACATTTATTCATAAAAAAACATTTACACAAATTAAGATAATAGTAATCCTTTTCCTACTACTGTAATACTTAAGTATTGTACATTTTATATATCTGGAAAAGCCATAAAATGATCTCTAAAAAAGAATATATGTCCTTTAAGCCTTGAAACTCCAATATGTTTTTTCGCAAAATTTGAATGGGCGCTCTATTAATTCTTCCTTTGAATTTCAAGTCTACAAAACATTACATAGGTTTATATTGTAAACGCATTCCTAGTAAGTATTTACATATTATATGGAAAACACTAGGTAGATATGTAGAGTAATCGATATCTCGCCGAGTTGTCCCTGCGAGCAAATAATTAATTATATACCTAGGTACCTATAATATGATTAGCATGCGATAATGTCGTGAATAATGCTGAATATACTTGTACCTATAATAATAATAATATATCATAATCAAATAAGTGACGCCATACACCCATTGCGAGATTAAGCATACCACTGATTGAACACATCAGTGTGACTTCTAACGTAGGTACATAATAAATACAATCAAACATGTATCCTATATAAATAATATTAATCTTAGTCATTAGGTGTTAAAGTTTATTGGATAAATGCTACAAACGCATGTAACTATACATCAGTGCCGTGTCTAAGGTTTTCATACTTAGTAGGCTCAACGTCAATAATTAATAGGCATAAATAGTTATTGAATAAATATAAAGTATGAACCCATTTTTTCCATTTCACTTTAAAAGTTGTATTAAAAAAATAAATATTTAGGTACCTATCTCTATCCAGAGCAGAGATTCCCAACCGCAATGTCGCACGGGCGCAATCGTTAGTTAGAACAGAAAATAATGGCACAATGGCAGGCACAAGTCTGATTTTTAAAAAAAAGATGATATATTACTAAGGTCACCAATTTTTTCAAAGTATATTTTCCATATTTTCGATTACATTCAGAATTTTAAAAGTTTCACAATCTCCTAATGCGAAGAACTTTTTTTGTCTCTGTTTTCACAATTTTGTACTGTTTTGATTTCCATACAGCATTTCTACCCAGAATTTCGATTTGATAAAGGAGTATAAAATATTTCGCGATTTCCTCGGTTTTGTAAAATAATATTTTATTTTTGGTTTTAAAGAATTATTTTTTCAGAAGATTATACTTTACATGATAAAATAAAGTATTTTATGTACCTACTTTTTTCATTATTTGAACATTGGTCGTTTAATACCATATTAATAATAATGAAGCAAAATGACTCGTTGCATGTAACTAGCTAAATTATTTGGCGCTTCGGACGGCATTGCATCGAATTCATACATGGTGAGTAGGTAACTACGAAATTTAGACTGGTTAGATTGTTTACTGCATGTCATTTTATCATATTATTTTTATGTTTGAAAATCCTGATTAAACTCATCTCTTTAGATTGTACTATAGCTATTTTACTTCTACACACATCGTATCTGATATTGCAAATTGCATTTCAAAGTAATACAGAACCTTGTTGTTATAACTGACATTCACAAAATGTACGTTTCATTTCCGCGATGATTTTTTTATTCTAGGTGGTTGGTTTAATCCAATTACTTCGTATAGTAGTATCTATTATTTTTTCTTCTGGAATTGCATTGGCTATAATGATTTTAAAAAGACCTGTGTCGTTGTATATACAAATATAATTCATTGGTACTCACATTATGGGATCAAAATTAATTAGTAGTTTTTCAATGTCAGAAAGATTTTTAAGGAATTCAACTCCAGTCATCGAGTGATAAATTAAAAAATAAAATATTGACACTAATGGGACTAATCTCACCACATAAACTACTACTTCTTATGCAGGTATAAATATCTGATATTATATGACGATAGGTATATATTGTCTCTTCGTGAGAATGTTATCTTTACGTGTTCAAGTTGATTATCCACACTCAGAGTGATCGTCCGTGCTGGATCAATTAATTATTATCAACCTCTCTACTTTTAACACGTCCATCATATAACCGATACAACATATTAGAGATGTAAAACGATTCAATTCATTGGTATTCCTAACCAGAATCAATAAACTTTATACGGATCTTCGTGTATAAAATTATTCCATCGTATGTCATCCCATTTAACACACGTCATAAACAAAAAAAACATCGTACAAAGACATGTATTTTTAAGTAGGATGAAATACAGATTTACATAGAGAATCAGATTTACGTGGTATACAATGAACAAAGTTATAAAATTAAATATTTATTTTTAGATATTGGGCATGCATAAGTTGTTTGTTATGTGAAATAAATATGTAGGCGCTGATATCGGGCTAGCTCATTCAACATGCACGCCCGTAAAAAAACTAAGATTTAGTGAATTTTAAACGATTTTAAATTTATATTTGGATAAACTTATTACGTTTTACGGTACGATGTATAAGTATTAGGATATTTAGTGTAGTGAAGAATCTTATTAATATTATATATGAGATAGTGAGCAATGTGACAGATGTTATCTTATTTGAAGTGGCTTCACCTAAGTTTCACAGCATTACTAATACCTATATTTCTGAGGTGATATGGCAAAAATTGATGTCTGATTTTTATGAAGTTCATATTTTTCATATTATATGCAGGTATTCGAAATTTTTATGAAGTTCATATTTTTCATATTATATGCAGGTATTCGAAAAAATAAGACATTTTACATCTTAAATTCGGCGATGAGGTTTGCCACCCATCCTGAATGTCTTAATTTTATATTGGCACGGAGAAGACAGCTTGCATGTTTTATATGCAGCTGGTCTGCTGGCTACCCCACTTGTGGGATGTGCCGTGATGGTATAGTAGTAGTAGTATTTTTCATATTTTATGTTTTTTGCGACACATTTTTTTATTTAGCAAAAAACAATAATAGATAAATATGAAAATGAAGAGCCAATGATTTTAAAAGTTGACAATGATTATTATGCTCATTGAAATGTGATCCTATAAAGTTTGCTTTTTCGGATATACCAACTTTTATCACATTACCACAAACCTATAGTTGGGAGTATTATATATTTCTTTGCAGTGATCCAGACTGCCGCGGCGGTTCAAGAGATATAAAATACATAAAATAAGATGCTTACACCTACACTACGTATACCAGCTATAAAATATGGCGAGGCAATTTCATATACTTATCTTATATTATTTATTCAATATAAATGATGATCATTATACCGAATCAATTACATTGACTATGCTACAAAAAATTGACCCGTGGAATTATAAAGAATTCAATATGAAGTGGAAAACACGAGTGCCTTATTGAACATCTTAAAAACACAAGGCTGCTGTTGTTAATTTTGTTTAAAGGATTTGTGGGCAATTCAAACTCAACATATTAATTAATATTGTGGCAAATTTTTATAACGACTTATCTGTATAAGAATTATTATCTTATTGTGACCGATTAATATTAAATATATCTTTCATGTGAAATAATTGCTTTGTTATTTTTTATAAGCCGGGAAAAAGACAAAACATAGAAACGTCAATCAATGAAACCTACACTGCAGTAAACTTGATGACAATATTACGTATGTAACTACAAAAGTTTTACTGTATTTGAGTAGACATTTCTTTACAATAGTTTAATAATTTGTTTTGCATTTTTTAATAAGATTGTGTGAAAGAATATTGATCAACCATTTACACCGGCATCATTAACGATTAGGTACCCAAAAATAGTTCATTTTGTTTTTGTAGGTTACAATGATCTCGAATGGTGAGGAGATTAAATTTGTTCATCATCATCATCATCGCCCTCAACGCTCCTCTCGGGAGCACAGCGCAGAAACCAGCCTCCTCCATTCAGAGCGTCTCTGCGCCAATTGCGTCACCTCTTTCCACGACATTCCTTGCGCTCTGATATCGTTGTCATAGGAACGGTGTATTGTGAAAAAGGGACGCCCGGGACGACGGAACCCCTGGGACGGAAGAACAGTGCTCTTTTTGGCCAACTATCATTGGCCATTCTCAAAACATGGCCCAGCCAGGACCATCGTCTCTCCTGTATTACGGATATTAAATTTATTATCTTACATATAACTTATCATAATTTCGTCATATTTATAAGGACTAGGTATAAAATCATCAGAACCTTATTAATCATCTAACAGCTTACGACAGAAAAGTTAAGGCCTTCTAAATAATGAACAAAATATCCATATGTTTATACAGATTGCGATCAAGTACAGATCGGGTTTCAAGTTTTCAAGACAAAATCAGTTGAATCGATGATTGTTAAAACGAACCTCGCCATACAAATGATCATTTTTCATTTTTTTGCTGATTTATTGTCTATAACCCAAAACACATCGATTAAGTGGAAAAACACCTCTCGTTCATACTTCTAAATACGTAATTCAACATACCTTAGTAATGAGTTGAGTGTAAAAAGAGACCTCAGTATAGCGCGAGGTTTGTTTTTACACTCAAGTACTAGCAAAACTATGCTCATATATGTCTGTGTCACACAATTTGTCAGTGTCATTTTCACATAATTTCCCGTGATTATTTTGACACTTAATCAATTCAACATTATTAAGTTTTGGGTCTAAATTATAAGTTCAAATTTTTTGTGTTTTGGTGAAAATGAGCACTGTCGAAACAGAATATAATGGAAAGGAACGGCTTGACAATTCTGCAGATTACACAAGAAATAAAGTAAAAAGATGTCGTCTTAAAGGCAATGAATACACTACTAGTAGGAGTAAAGTAATGAATAAGAAAGTAACTGGCCCACCATGCAAGTGTCCTCGTAATCACTTCGAGGAAGAATCTGATAGTGATAAAATACACAGTAAAAGAGCTTATAGAGATTATTACAGCATCGAGTGACAAAAGCGATTTCTTCACTGTCCATCTACTAGTAGGTGAAAATGATATAATTGACTATAAGAAATGGTGGCCAAAATATTATATGAAGACTTCCCTATCCCTGGAAACAAAAGATCGCCGTATCCCTCTAAGTGACAACGTCGCCTTCAACATTTCCCGTTTCAACCTCTTTACGTGCACTAAAACTGGAAATCATGTCGTGCTCCAGGCCCAAGACTTTATTGATGGCTTAATGAAACACACCTTTTTCTTAAAATTGAGAGCTTCTCCTGTGCCACTTCCAACTGATTGTGCATATGGGAACACCAAACGTCTTCCTAATATAAAAAATGAAGGATCTAGAAAAATGTTTAGCCTTTGTGCCTGATGAATAAAAGGAAGCATTCTGGAATGGCCAGTTGGCCAGAAGTTGTTTCAGAAGAGAGAATAAAACAGAATGAATTAGTTTATAAAATAGTAATAATAATATGCTTTATTTCATTAAATAAATGCTATACTTTATTTAACGAAAATTGAGTTTGATTGTAAAAACAAACCTGGTGCAAGTTGACTGTTAAAACAAACCTTGTAACGAATTTTCAAAAATTTATAAAAAAAACACTGTCCACACAATTCACCTCATATTAAGAAGATACACTCCTTTTTGATAGACCTATTCATATAAGTAGCAAAAAAATATACCAAAGAACCTTTTTTTTTCACCAGAATGTTTTTTTTAGTTTCTCAAAAATTTTAATTTTTACCGAGGTTTGTTTTAACAATCATCGATTCAGTTCAATTTTAAATAGATTATTCTTATTGTTGAAACATTGAATGCCTTAAAATATTAACAATAATCTTAAGAAATAATTTGTTACCTACGCGAAAAAACTACATCAAAATTTTCACACCTATTGTTATCTCTATTCGTAACGTAATGATGGTACAATAACGAATGGTGATGACTTAAACATTTGCAGCGATAGTGAAATATACAGTAAAAAAGTATTATGTACAGAGTCAAGATCTATTATTATTCCATTACAAGGCAAGACCGTTATTGAAGTGCGGGACATCACTTGATTTGCTCCACAACTATTCATATGTACATAACATCATAGTTATAACTATTGAAATGTTATGTTTTATGTACCTACACAATATTGTTACGATCGCCGGTGATTCACGAAGCATTATTAGTCATCTTTGTTTTATTTAAATAACGCTTATATTTACGGCAAATTATACAGCTTCACCGTGAAGAATATTGAAGTATAATAAATATAAAACTATCACAAAACCTATAGGTACCTGTTTAATGAATACAACACATCATCTCGGTTTCGTTTGAAGAAATCTTTGGTTCTGAATTCACGACTTGTTTATTTTTTTGCATAACGTCATCGCATTTACTGATGTTCAGAGATTGCATTTTGTGAATAAAAACTCCATCTCTATCATAATTGTTATAGAAAATGACCCATGTCATATTCTATCATCGGCTCACCGTTGTTGATTGATTTATAATAAAATGCTTCTCAACATCTTGAAATGTAATAAACGTTTGGCCTTCATAATTATCTTTATTACAAATTACTACCAATACATAATATTAAAACACAAGAAAGCATTGATTGAATATTCTATGGATATTATACTAATTCCGGTTATTAGAAACACATTAACATGTATACCTACCTTAAAAATAATTAAAATTAACAGAATATTGCCCAAATTTTTAACAAATTCCATTTGAGTCTTTGTGTTATTTTTATTTATCAAGAACCAATTATCCCCCATATATGTAATTAGATAAGTTGTATCCTACAACCAAAAGGAAGATAAACGTCTACCCCGGTATAATGATAGGGTTAACTCCTTAACTCACATTCCGTGTCCATTTGTCTATCCCTTCGACCTCATGAGGAAAACATTACTAATCAAAATTATTATTGGGAGCAACGAGCTGAATACAATATTTGAATAGCTTTTGTTACCTGTGGGTCACTCATTCTACATTTAGGCTCAACAGTCTAGCGGTACGAATATACTTAAATAGATAGGTACCTAATAAGCACATGAACTGAAGTCGATAATTTTCGGTTAATTTAATTCAATCCCCTGTGGAGACCTCGACAGTGAAATGGGACTTCTATAAACATAAAATATTTTTTCCAAGTAGCAGTAGTACTTATAAACGGATTCCATTCAAGATAATAAACAATGGGCATTTTGAACGATGCGATTGGTCCATTCGAGACTTTATAGAAACCGCGAGATATGTCTCGGATTACCAGTTATTTTAATTACGTACATTCCGATTGTTCCTCTGGTTGGGACGAGATACATCGCAGCTGGTTTACGTGTTATCGTTGAAAGTCTCTGCTAAAAATCAAGGAGCTATTGATAATACAAATACGGGGCGAGTGAGTAATTTGTTTTCTTTAATAATTAATATTAATCTAATCCATCATTTCGCTAAAAGGTATAAGTGTAATAATTTAAGCAATGTCGTAATAATATCACTTATGAAATTATCTATGCAAGAATAATATATTATGTATTTTATAAAGTAGATAAGTACGCATAGTGGAAATGTGAAAGGAAATCAAGTCGTGATTCTTGTATGGCACAAGTTCGTGTTAGACAAATTGTTTTATATCATATAATATAATATACATGTAGAAGTAAGCTAATGAGTACCGGCATCCAATAAATAAGAAGAGGACGGGAAATATGAACAAGTACGGATGTGCTAAATACTGAAAATATTCGACTAACTAGACCTCCATTTTACACACAATGTATGTTATTAGTAAGACGTACAACATAATTAATAATTTCTTTTACATTATCATGTTCGTTTCCTCTACATTTGGGTTTCGTGTCTATAATCTTCCATACCTACGTTTACGTAAGTAGGTACCTTGCGGCTAGTCTTGCATTTGTGTGGAAACGCCAAAGGTTTAAAATACGTTTATGATATTTTCGTATGACACAAATTTTGATCCATAACTTTTAGAAATTCTTAAGTATATATGTACATTTTTTTTTTTGTTATGACTACTAGATGCAGATAAATAATTGGTTGTAAAATTTTCGGTTTGCAAATTTCAACCCACCCAATCTCCTTCAACATGTCACATCGATAACAACCATTTTTCCCAATCAATTTTTATTGAGTGATTATTTGAAATTATCGACCAGAAAAAGGATCACAATATGTTGAAATAGCATTATGATAAAATCCGAATAAATTATTTCTAGCCATTAATTACAAAAGTTGTATATAAAGCTAAATAAATATCTTTACATGTGGCTACTTTCCACGTATATTTTTGTCATCATTTGTAATTGGTAGTTTCAAGTATAACACTGGAACATCATAGAAATGTAGACATTTTTTTAAGCTGCTCCACGACGTCATATGTAATCCGATGATATTGAATGAATTCAATATTTATATCCCCCGCATCATATTGTCACTTATATCAACATAGGTCATTTTATTCACCTACGAGCAGAACAAACATTCTTGACGAATCTCCAGTAGAGGAAGTTCATTATTTAACAGTATTACCCCAAATGTTGACATATTTAACGTAACGTTCGCAGACTTTATGAGGAAGACTGAAATACTATTGTGAATGTTTTGTTTTCTATGGAATCGCATCGACTAAACGCTGGTATGGCCCTAGTAGAGTATTATACAATTTCAATAATATTACTTAACAATTATAACCGTATGCATGGTTTAATTTCTTTTATTTCTTCAGAGACATCTAATTTGAATCCTAGAATTTATATAATACGCTTTGAAATTCAGATCACGCCATTAGTTTATCATGTCTCGAATTACACCACTATTTAAAATTTCTGCTGAAGTGACAACTACATCTAATATACAGTGAACATATTAATCAGTTGGTGAATGTAACTAGGTACATTGTTTTATTAAGATTTAATAGTCTGTAGACGCACACGCCTTCACAAAATATACATACCATTATTATTTATAAGTGAATTGTACCAAGTATTGTAAACAGGTAATGTGTATTCTAATCTACGATAAAATAAAACAGTCAGCAGGCCAATTGCATAGCACAATGAAGTAATAACATAATAAGAGTTATGACTATACGAATTACCTACTCTGCTATACAAATACGTTGTGGATTATGTTATTATGGTAGGTTTATCAATTTCTGCAAACATCGATTTAAATATATGTGATTAGTATGTGTACATGCACAAAATAACAAATGCTTTTAACACTTTAGAAATAGTTTATCCTTTTCAAAAACACAGCTAGAAATTAACTCTCTACAATTTAAAGGAATTTTATTCCGACAAAATTCACTTATAATCAATGTGCCGTAAATAATAAATAAAATAAATATCTCTCCTCTATCTATCTGTACCATCACGGCTTACCCAACATCAGCTCAGTGGTAAGAAGTTACATATTCAAACAATAAATAAAAAAAATATCTATCTCCCTGTTATCAGTTTTCAATGTTCATCTACGAGTGATATTTACAAAACTTATACTACGACTACTACTATTATACCATCACGGCATATCCCTCAAGTGGGGTAGCCAGCAAACCAACTGTATATTATAGACATGCCAGCTGTCCTTTAGGTGCCAACAAAAATAAAGACATTTTGATGAATTTGAGATATTAATTTTTTTATTCTTTCGAACACCTGCCATTTACAAGTCACTTGAAAAAGATTGGGAGACCAATTCTTTATTGGGTGCCCCGCAGCATAGTAAATAAAAAAAATAAATATTTAAAAATAATAATATGCATAATAATACTTTAGAATTGAGCGACAACTACTTGGTTATTATTATTACTTTTTACATCATTTGAAATAGGTACCTATACGTTGTAATGTCCTCTGTGGATTACATTATTAAACTCAATTAAATTAGTATTACCTGCACTTAAACCATATTTCAATAGGTAATGCTTTGTACAATAAATTTGCTTTATGCATAAGGAAATTGTGATTGTGTTATTTATTGATTTAACATTTAATTAAATACGGCGACTTGGTGTTAATTAATTTAAAACACAATACGCAGTGTGCATTGCGTATTGTGTTTTCACCTTAAAAGAAATTAATTGGTAAATTTTGTAAAGCATGTTATCTGATCTAATTGAGTCTTATCATGAAATTGTACTCTACACGACAAACTGAAAATACCAGACATACAACTGCAAACCCGCGCCTTTTCAATATAACAGTTATATTGTTATTACCATCATATTATATTAATATAATCCAAGTAAAATTATTCTGAATAATGTTTATGGCTCTGATTGAACAACCCGTAGATATGTGAATTGTTTGATATATGCACTAAGTTTGTTTGTTTGGAACAGAAATAATTGTATGGTAAAATTAAAAATGCTAAATAAAGCAGTGAATATATTTCTTTTATGTACATGTGAGCAAAATGTGGATGAAAGTGGTATAAATATAGTAAAAATAAGATTCTTAAGGCTCTACGGGACCCCCGCTCCCTCCCGCTCCTAGTAAATTTCGCTGTCTTTCAGCTACTGAAATACGCATAACTTTCATTCAATATTCATGAAAAAAATATATAATATAGATCAATCTTTTATTTCGAAGTCTAGTTGTAGACATTTTTTAAAAGTGTTACCAGTTTTTCAGAAAAAAAATCATAAAATAAGCTTCGTTAAAACTTGTAAGGATCAAATCTCAAGTTCTCTTTATCGCATAATTTTTATTTTTGGTTTGATTAATGACATGTGTTAATATCTTGTTTTTAAGTTGTAGACGTTCTTTAATTTAAGTATATTTCTTTTAAAAATAGCTAAAAACGTGTATTTAAAACAATATCATTTTCGCTTACCGAAATTTCCATACAATTCTCTACAAGTGTTTAAAATGTTAGTATTGAGCTGAATGTCAACGAGGGTGGATGTATCGCATATTTCTATGAATAAATTATTGTGAAAGAATTATATTGTTAAAAAGAATCTAATGAGATAATAATCAGTTGTTTTGTAATAAGTAGGTAGGTACATAAGAATATTTTTATCTCATGATTGTATTTTAACCATTGACTATTACTTTGGTTTCGGTGAAATGATCTTTCATCCATCGAAATGCGTATTGTTTTCGCATGTAATTAGCAAAGAAATTATATCATTGCATTAGATGTATGTATTGAATCTGATTTATTGAAAGCCTTATGACCCGTAAATTAATTTTTAAGCCCAATATTCAACAAACCAGAAAAAATCAACATAGGGGTAGTCTTCTACGTGCTATTTTATTAATGTCTTATACGTAATGTTTTAGGAATACCTACTTGCTTTTTACAAATCAATCGAAAAACGGGAATCTTTTCTATTCCTGGAGTTACACGGATCAAGATATAGGCCTTTTCGCAAAGCATTTTTTTACTTCTTCTTGACCTCGAACATAAACCTACTTCTTTTCGTTTGATGACATACAAAAAAAATTTATGGTAGGTATATTCGAAAATATTTATCCTATAAAATCTTTAAATAAATAAATCTAAGTATGTGTCGAATAGGAAAAAAATTTCACAAATATGAAGAAGGGAAAGAAACGTCTAAGGATAGGTTAGTCGAGCGTCCCATGCTTTCTGCACAGGACGCGAGGTGAGGGGTTAGAAAGATATTTTATATCCACTTTATTCTGTATTTTTTTTGGTCGAGCACGTTTTTATGTAAATTTTATGTACTCATTATTTTGTAAACTATTGTGTACAGGTTCCACTTAGTGTTTCAATTATACATTGATGCATTTATGTATCAATCTAGGTACAGTAATTTTATATACATAATGGATATAATACCTACTTGGAAATGTGGAACGAATGAATAAGGAAAGGATGAAAAAGAGGATATATTATGTACTTGTCTGTACATATATATGTAACACCCAGACCCAAAACACTTTGAAAAAGGTCATTCTTCATTCTGCTCTGGGCGGGAATTGAACCCGGTACCTCGTGACTCAAAGGCAAGAGTGTTACCTCCGCGTCACGCCGGCCGCTATTTTTTCTCAGCCTATCCCACATGGGACACGGCGTGAGGGTATAATATAGTATATTATTATCTACATAATTATTATGAATAGGTAATACACAAAAATAAAGAAGAGCTCTAATGGGTTATAAACAAATGCTCGACATAAAGACTGCAAAATAAAGATTGCCCTAAAAGCAGGTATAAAAAATCTTAACGTTTTCAAAATAAATATTGTTCTTCAAGTTATTACATACTGCCTGTATAAGGGTATACCCGGCTTACTACGGGAAATGAATACCAAATTGGCGAATAAACACTTAACGGTAGTTTTAGTATTTTGTCTCTAAAACCAGCAACACTTTTATGGAAATATTATCATGATAACATTTATAACAATGTTGTTTACCATTTATTATTACATAATATTCTAATAATATATATACCCTTATAATATTGGTCAATAAAAAAAATATGTATAACGTTTTTAGCCTAAAAAATACCCAGCAGATAAAACTAAACATTATTTTTCCTCAGTCTTATCATATTATTTTTTCTATTGAGGACATACAAACATACATCCATAATGACATAAACTAACAGACAAAAATATTTATGCAGTGATTTTTCACTTTACAAAATAATAATTATTATCTACTATGTAGAAGATACTACCATCATTATAGGTACCTACTTCATCTCTCACAATAGCCAGCAGTCATAAAATAGAAGAACAATTATTTTTTTATATCTGCGAGCAGATTAGGGCAAATATTTCACACGTTATGATTTATAGCCCTAAACAATGCAACTACTACAAGTGGGGTAACTAGCGTAGAACGTAGCGTAGCTTCTACCAGCAACACGTAATAAACAACCAAGTTGTTCTCTGCGTGCTTATGAAAGTTAGATTTGAATAGGTAACCTATTCATTTCAGGGAAACTAAACCCGATCACAAAACGTTTCTTACTTACCTACTAAAGGAACTACTACTACACCAGTAGCCAGTAGACTAATTGCATGTATAAACATGCAGGTTGTCTTCTCCGTAACAGTAAAAATAAGACATTTAGAATACACCGAGGAGTACCCAGTAATGAATAGATCTCCCACTCTTTTCTGTAAGTTACGAGTGTCGTGTAAAAGACAGGTGTTCGGAAAATAAAATAATTGCTTTTTGCAGAACACTCGATAACTTACAGGAAACATAAATATTCTTTTACTGGAAACTCCACGGAATACTATTTAAGTATTTCTAGTAATAAAAAATACCTTGTTCAAAATTGATTATTATTTCCCGCTCAATTGTACCAATGTAAGCAAACGAAATGTGGTCATGGTTGAAGAGGGACGAAAGTGGAATAAATGCTATGGAGATGAGATCGTTGAGGAGAATGGTTGGTAAAACGTTGCGTGATAGAATGAGGATATTAGAAGAATGAGTGGATGCAAGAGGAGTGTTGTGGATAGAATGCGTGTAAATAAACTGAGATGGTTTGGTCATGTGGAACGAATGGAAGAGGAAAGAATGACAAAGAGTATATACTTGTCTGAAAGAAGGGGTGTGAAGAATCACGGGTGTCCGAGAACTACAAGGCTTGACCATGAAGATCAAATTCTCAAGGACTGTCGTGTATATTGAGTAAGAGAAATCGACGTGCGTGCATGAGAAATTGTATTTCCCTTCCTCCTCATTCTCATACATGTTCGCCGATTTCTCTTACTCAACACGCGGCCGTCCTTTAGGATTTGATCCACGTGCTCAAACCACGTGGTTCTTGGCCGTCCGCGTCTCCTCACACCTCATCTTGGCATCTTGGTTCTCTGCCAAGATATTTTATACCCACTTTTTTCTGTAATTTTTTAGTCGAGCACGTTTTTATGTTTCTTTTTATGTACTCATTATTTTATAAAGTATTGTGTATAGGTACTTAGTGTTACATTTATGCATTTATGTATCAACCTAGGTACAATAAGTATACACAATAATATCAACTTGGACATGTGGAACGAATGAATTAGGAAATGATGACAAAGAGGATATACTTGGCGTCCCGGGAGGTCTCGGGTTCGATTCCCGGCCAGGGCAAAATGAAGTGTGACCTTTTTTCAAATTGTCCTGGGTCTGGGTGTTACATGTATATTTGTCAGTGCATTGTATATATGTGTATCGTCGTGTTAGTACCCAAAATACATGATTCATATCCTAGTTTTTTTTATAACACGTGTTGTGTTATAAAAAAAATGCACTAAACACATTGAGTTGTATAACTGATATTTTTATGATACTGTTTTATTCTGTAATATTGTAACCAAGTAATTTTTGTAATATTGAAGAATAAAAATAAGATTAATAAATGTAACACCCAGAACACTTTGAAAAAGGTAATTCTTCATTTTGCTCTGGCTGCGAATCGAACAAGGGACCTCGTGACTCAAAGGCAAGAGCATTATCTCCGTGCCACGCCAGCCGCCAGAGAGATTATAATGTTGGTGTCTTTATACAGTATTTTGAAGTACAGCCATTCGATAATAGCATTGTTGTATATATCTATTGTTACTACCTGCTGACAAGGTTGTAAAATAGTGCGGTATGTGAAGAGTGTGGTATGGTGCAAGCGAGAAAGAAGCAAATGTATTCATAATAATCATAATATACGAACTACGTAGTATTCTTACTGAATTCTTATAAGAAATTAATTCGAAAGATTTTAATTCGTATCTAGGAAACAACAGCGGGGAAAGGAAGATGCAGATCGCGCGGAGGGAGAAATCTACCGTAGAACGCATTTTCGAAATCTTACGGCGCTACACCCTACCCTTAAGATGAGTTGTGGTAAAAAAAACTGATATAATATATAAAGTGCATAATAGAGTCATACGTGAAAAGTATATATTATATCTGTGGTGATAATAACAAAAATGATATTGATTGAATAAACCAATGTTTTTTGTGCGTGTGAAATGAATAGATGATTACAGAATGATTAAGAAGATATACATGGCTAAGAAGAATGGTGCTTAGAGCCGATTCCGTCGAAGGATTATAAAATCCCAATATTTATTTATTTATTATATATAAGCAACAATAAGTGACATGACAGTTGTTACCTTTGCGTCACTCAATAATATCATATAAACCAGATTCTACAGGACGAACCATATATATTTAATTAGAGAACATGTATGAGGAATTTTATGACAGTGATGGAAGTGAAAAGTGTATGTAAGGATAGGAATACAAGGAAAGTATCTACGTGGACAAATTATATGATGACCTACTGGCTTTCTCACACTACTTTTTTCATACATTTTATTCAACATATTTTCAAAGTCCATCGTCTTTCATCATTCCACAACTCTAAATCATGTCACAACTTCGATGCTGCAGCGATAATATTATTATGTTCATGGATTTTCGTAAATAGGTACTTTACAACACTTCATAATAAATATATTTTATTTTCTGCTGTTGATTTGATAATATGATTCTCATTTGAAATAACGATTTTATGTTTTTCTATAAATTGTACATCTATTATGAAGGTTGTAGAGTATCCACCAGTGAAAAATTCAACGTTTGATATATATTATTTCTATAAGTGAACATATCTCAATACAAATACTGTATACCTAATGTAATACCTCTACGCGACTCTGTATACATATATAATACAGGTAGCATGTTACTTATGTTACGAAACTTAATTACTTGTGTGTACCTACTTAAAATTAAGAACATGTTTATTTGTTTTATGTTGCATGCGTGTGTTTTTATTGTGCTTTGTTGTTATTTTTAATATCAGATATAATAATATTATCTACACTCATTTTGAAGGTTGTTTATACAAAAAGTACTAAGTACCTACGTACTTAGTATTGTGGCGTTTTTTTTTTGTATGGTCCATACAAAATATATTCTTGACAAAAAGAGTATAAATAAACTAGTACCTATCTAACAAGAATAGATATAAAATAAAGAGAATCAAGATAGACCTAGTGATTGTTGATGTATAACATTTATAAATATATATTATTTTGATTTCATAAATTTATAGGTTGCCACAAAAACGATAACGAGACTAATAAAAGGTGAATCTATTAACAATATACTTCTTCTTCTTCTTGTGCCGTATCAGGTCCCCCGACGTTGGAAATTACTCTAGCAAAGTCATCTCTATCTTGCACGACCCGGAACAGTTCCCCACTTAATACTAGAACTTTTATTTTAGTTTTTGGACTGATTTTATAATTCGTTTATTAATATGGATAGATTATGTATTTCCAGCTTTCTCTGATACAACGTCTTAAGATTGTGTTAATTTAGTTTCGTATTAAATTCTCGATAAAAGGAACCTTTCGGTTTGAGTTATTATTATGATTCAAATTCGTGAATTAATCTTGAGTTGTTTACGATACGCCAACACACAAATAAACAACTTGTCGTATTTCTCATTTGTTACGATTTTTAAAGCATGTTCTTACTTCATACAAAACAATCAAGGAAATGGTGATTATAATAGTGAAACCGTTAATAAACTTTTGTTGTAAATGCTAATTACTTTAAACTGCGTCTTAATAAAGCTAAGTTAATTGTCAAGTAAGTACTATCGATACATTAAATGATTATAATGAGAAAATATGTATATTAAGATTCAACTTTCATAGAAATCTGAGTTAATACAGTCATGATATTTCCTATACGTAATAATGCTTTGACATTCAAGTATTACTATGGACATTACAACTTTACCTTTCTTGACGTCAATAAATAACATTAAGAAATCATGTTGACATTTAGCAAGAACATGATGTTATAGTCTTGTTCGCATAATACATGATAATAATATATTAATAATTTCTACTAATTGCTGCGTATTTTATTATTTAAACTACTTATTCCTAAGATAACATTATTTATTTACCATTGGAACTAACAGCACAATTACTTATACCTAATCTTTGCTTCCACAACTAAATGACTTTATTTATAATACCTTCTTAATACTAGTGCATATAATATAAGTTGTTGCTTTGCATAGTGCTATATAGAGTTTCTGTAAATATTATTATTGCGATTGTTAAGCTATTTACTAATTTCATGTAAAACATATATGCATCTCTATTCTATTGCATACTTATTTTCATGTTTATCTAGTAGGTAATTGTGAGTATTATACTTTTATGTGAATCTAACCTCACATCACACTTGCGATAAATAACAATACTATTAAGAAAATACTTAAACTGTGATATAAAACTTGCTATAGACACGTGAACTTCTGAAAATTAAGTGAAACAGATTTTAATGAATATGTCAGGATATATGTAGGTATATTGGACAAAGGGTTCACCCAGCTTGAATGATTAAGTGTAATGAACGAGCAAAAAAGGTGTTATATTTTTTCATAGAATACTTTTATTTGCCAATAATTCCTCGCGATGAAATTAATTTATCTGCATTTTATTGAACATCAATAAAAGATGTCCCTGAATCCTGGACAATCTAAAATTTTATTTGTAGATATCTGCATATAAAAGTATTTTATTTCCAATAATTGGTCATTGGACTGATTGATATAATATCAATAACGTCCACAGATATTGCTTACGGACGAAAAAAAAAAACAGTTTATAAACTTTTTATCATTGGCATGTGCGTGCAGCACGTTCATCGCGTCTGTGGTCAACCCTATTGACAACCAGTGTAGGTGGGTATTTACCATTTCTTCATTTGTTTTATCACTTTCTCGGAGTTTTTATATAATAGTATCGACAATATACGAAATATGTACACAATGTATTATTTTTTGTGCACGTTGGTAAAAAAAGAGAAGTACCTCATTTTCGATAATTACCACTTATCATATGGCTACTTAACATTTTGTTGTTTGGCAATGTTAAAAATATATACAATTAAAAAGTATTACAGCTTACACTGTCATAACATCAATTAACTTAATTGTGAAGTTAAAAAAAACGTGCAAAAGTTTGTAGAAAGCTATAAAAGTGTTTAATTGCGTCGTCTAAAGGACAGATAGTAGTTTGTTACCGTCTACCTATGATTTCCAAATTTAATTACTGTTCGAAGAAGTTCAAAATATGTTATAAATATTTCATGTTTTAGACACGCTAATACTAAAAGAAACAAACTGCACACAAAACCAATAATAGCGATAACGCATGGCTTTAACTGAAATATCAAAATCATAAATGCTTGGTAAATTTCGTTTTCTTAATAATTAAATAATACGCCTAGAGATTGATTCAGTGAAAAAGTTAATCTGATCAGTAACACTAATAACGTTATATTAAGCAATAGTAGGTATAACGCGATTCCCATGATGATATCTTAATATTTTTTCACACAAGCATTACATGCCATTGCTTTTTATTATCGTTATAATACCCAACACTTTATATTACTTTGATTATTATACCT